>JBBDGP010004746.1:7500-85904 GCA_037952835.1 Lithobates septentrionalis | reverse complement strand
GAACCCCTTTTGTTAAACAGGGCTTTCAGATTCCAATAGGCTCCCCACCTGCAGACCCCACAACCATTGGGCCAGAGCTGTGGTGGGGGAAAGGTCCTTGTCTTTAACATGGGGACAAGGAGTTTTGCCAGTGCGGATGCCTCCCCATGTTGAGGGCTTGCGTCAGGAAAAACGGGGGGAGCCTAAATTGGGAGCAAAGATGCGAGCATAAAATTGCCCAAAATGTCTTGGAATGCTGACGCCTTAGGAGTTCCATTCACTGGAACTAAGGGGGCCAAGCCCAACCTCTGAAGAACAACCCCACACCAAATAATCACCCCTCCACCAAATGATGTGGACCAGTGCACAAAACAAGGTCCATAAAGACATAGATCAGTCTTGACCTAAAACCAATAGAACACCTTTGGGAAGAATTAGAGCAGGGACTGTGAGCCAGTCCTTCTTGTCCAACATCAGTGCTTGACCTTACAAATGTGCTTCTGGAAGAATGGTCAAACATTCCCATAGACACACTCCTAAACCTTGTGGACGGCCTTCCCAGAAGAGTTGAAGCTGTTATAACTGCAAAGGGTGGGCCAACTCAATATTGAACCCTACGGACGAAGGACTGGGTCATGGTCATTAAAGGTCATGTGTGTACAAAGGCAGGCGTCTCAATACTTTTGCTAATATAGTGTACATACCAAATTACTTATTTTAATGCAAAGATTCATGCAGTATTTATCTCTTAGTGAACTGACTCCATAGTTCAGAATTTTTTTTAAAAAAGGTGAAAATATATATAATTTTATAAAAAAACACTTTACAATAATTTTAAAGAGTTGAAACCGCAACTCAACTTTACATAGGAGCCCTGGCGAGGCAGCGTGGGCTTCCACATGTATTTGAAAATAAACATATAAATTATATTAATTTCTAATGGAAAATTGTTAGACGGGTCAATTTGGTTTATTTTTGAAGGCTAGCTATTACCGTATATACTAGAGTATAAGCCGACCCGAATATAAGCCGAGGCACCTAATTTTACCACAAAAAAACTGGGAAAACTTATTGACCTGAGTATAAGACGAGGGTGAGAAATGCGCAGCTAATGTAAGTTGTAAAGAGGGTCAACAATGCCCATTTGCAGCCTCACTGTGCCCACTTGCAGCCATAGGTCCCCCAAACTTCAAACTCGGTAGTTAAGGGTTCCTAGATGCCCCCTAGCTGCAGCCAAAATTTGGGGTCTCTGAACCCAAATGGTCCCGAAATGACATTGCTGCAGATGGACACAGTTGACCAACTTTGGGGCCCTGTATCTCAGGGCCACTTAGTGCTAGGAACCCGAATTTGGTGTTCAAACCCAGTGGAACTAGCAATACAACATATCCAAAGCTAGGGTTCCTAGCACTAAGTGGCCCCAAGGTAGGTTCGGAAAATGTCAAGCACTTTTCTGCAGCAGAGAATGACATTTTCCAAACTGAATTTAGGGCCCCGTATTTCGGGGCCACTTGGTGCTAGGAACCCCAGCTATGGATATGTGTTGTAGTGCTAGTTCCACTGGATTTGCACACCAAATTTGGGGTTCCTAGCACCAAGTGGCCGCGAGATACAGGGCCCCAAATTCGTTTCGGAAAATGTCATTCTCTGCTGTAGAAAAAAAAAAGTGCTGAAAAACTCGGCTTATACTCGAGTATATACAGCAAGTGTGCTCGGAAATCTCTTGCTTGTACCTTAACATTTCATTTCACTCCTGGCAAAAAGTTACTGCTTTCAAAAAAATGGATATAGCTGGGTTTTCCCCAAAAGTACCTGGGCATCCTGTGCTGCAAAAGGAAATAAAAAAAAATAAAAATAAAAAAATGGATCAGATTAAACCAATATATAGTACATCCAAGTATATTAGAGGTCTACACACCTAGAGACTTAGCGTCTTATTCTGATTGGACTCTTCTGCAACAGACAACAAAAAAAGATTCCTTCACAAATGGTGCAGGAAAACTTACAAGCTACGTACTATGAGAGCTGTGTTCTACTGTGTGCCCCATGGGAGCCGCTACCAATCACTGGGAGGAGGAGCAGAGGCGTGTCCTATTGTGTGCCCCATGGGAGCCGCTACCAATCACTGGGAGGAGGAGCAGAGGCGTGTCCTATTGTGTGCCCAATGGGAGCCGCTACCAATCACTGGGAGGAGGAGCAGAGGCATGTATTATTGTGTGCCCCATGGGAGCCGCTACCAATCACTGGGAGGAGGAGCAGAGGCATGTATTATTGTGTGCCCCATGGGAGCCGCTACCAATCACTGGGAGGAGGAGCAGAGGCGTGTCCTATTGTGTGCCCCATGGGAGCCGCTACCAATCACTGGGAGGAGGAGCAGAGGCGTGTCCTATTGTGTGCCCCATGGGAGCCGCTACCAATCACTGGGAGGAGGAGCAGAGGCGTGTCCTATTGTGTGCCCAATGGGAGCCGCTACCAATCACTGGGAGGAGGAGCAGAGGCATGTATTATTGTGTGCCCCATGGGAGCCGCTACCAATCACTGGGAGGAGGAGCAGAGGCGTGTCTTATTGTGTGCCCAATGGGAGCCGCTGCCAATCACTGGGAGGAGGAGCAGAGGCGTGTCTTATTGTGTGCCCAATGGGAGCCGCTACCAATCACTGGGAGGAGGAGCAGAGGCGTGTCTTCCTCCTCAATGAGACCATTAAATACCTAGACCTCCACAAATGTGACCAGCAATATCTTGACATTTGCCTTTATCGGACTTTCTAGAGGGACGGCACCATCTCCGTTTTATCACCAAGGTTTGCCAGTTACTTCCTCAAACAAGAGCTCAACTCCAATGACATAAATCCTGGTGCCTGTGTAGTACTTGGCAGTGCTCACAAATGTCCGACACAAATCAGCCTTTGCTCCAGACTCTCACCCTGCGACCTGATGCAAAGTTACAATGCACAGTCTGATCACTGGGGGAGAGCATTCCTCCTGCCTGCAGAAGACTGATGACATAATCTCAGACAAGGCAGAGGACTATTGGACTGGAGCTCATGCACTACTTTTTAACAAAAAATAAAGGTTTGATTCAAAAGCATGATTGTGTCAATAATTAACATTCAACCAATCACTGATAAGATGCTCAAAGCCTTACCACACTAAACTAGTTGCCATAGTACCTGTGATTGTTGCCTATTGTCTACACATCCCTGTATTCCATCAATCCTTATGTACTAAGCTCCATGACCATGTGTAAAGTACTGTAACCAATCAAAATAAAGCTTCCACAGGTCCAACCACACCATGATGCTGAAAACTGACCTTTGCCTGGCTGGTACCTGCGCTGCACCCTTCCGTGGAAGTCCAGATTATAAATGCAAACAACTAGAAGGCCGACTCCAGAAAAGCGAGCCACACTTCTTCCACCCCTGGAAAAGCTGGAAAGCGCCTTATTTCATATCAGAGCGAGCGGCAGCCCAAAGCCGGAAGGTGCGTAGGTCGATACTATCAGATGTTCCAGCAGCAACAGAGATCTGATCTATACCAGGCTATTCATATTCCCTCGCTGAATACGAACCAAGCTCATTTGTGAATCCGTATGGAAATCAGAGGCAAAGAAAAAGGTAGAAGCTAAAAATCTGACACCTCCACATTTAAAGGGACAGGTCAGATGATTTGGATCACCTACCACTTTCACACATCGATCAGGTCTCTAGAGGATATGTATATAATGTTTCACCGATACCAATACCGGTATTAATACTAAGCATTTGCAAGACTATCGGTACTCGTGCAAATGCTCCGATTCCTGAAACCGATAGGCTCGGTTCTTTTAGCTGTCTGCGTGATTCCCCCATTGAGGGCTGAAATGTGGTGAAAAAAAACAAAAAAAAAAAAACAAACAAAAAAAAAAAAAAATCCACACACGGTTTCTTTTTGTATCTTTCTTTTTATTCAGCTACAGATCAAAAGGGATGAACTTCGATCTGCAGATGAAGTCCCTTCCCACTGAGCGTACGCAGATGTGCGGCCTCGTCTTTCGGGGGTTATACCGTGATGATGCCCGCAGCTGCAGGCATCATCCTTGTACCGTTTTTGTTTTTTGTTTTTTTTAAGAGCGGGCGATCAGCTTTCCAGGGATAACAACCGATGCGGCTAAAAGCCGTTCGATTGTTATCCCGCCCCCCCCCTCCCGCCACTCTAACCGGCCCTTCCGTCCCACCGGGAGATCCGATCCGCTATTTCCGGCAGCTAGGGACAGACTGGCACGAAGCCGGAAACGGCTTCGTGCCAGTCTCCTGATTGTAAACATGGAAGCAATGTCACAATGGCGCCGGTTTTAAAAAAAATATATACAGTATTCAGAATCGGCAAAAACGATTTCTAAATATTGGCATTGGCCAGAGAAAGACCCATATCGGTCGACCTCTAATCTCTTGTATCACGTCTGCAATAACTTACTTAAAACGCACTAATAGTATTAGCAAAATTTCCATTCGGTGCACCTCCAGCTGACATGATACAGGAGACAGTCAGAGACTGCAGACATGATACAGGAGACAGTCAGAGACTGCAGACATGATACAGGAGACAGTCAGAGACTGCAGACATGATACAGGAGACAGTCAGAGACTGCAGACATGATACAGGAGACAGTCAGAGACTGCAGACATGATACAGGAGACAGTCAGAGACTGCAGACATGATACAGGAGACAGTCAGAGACTGCAGACATGATACAGGAGACAGTCAGAGACTGCAGACATGATACAGGAGACAGTCAGAGACTGCAGACATGATACAGGAGACAGTCAGAGACTGCAGACATGATACAGGAGACAGTCAGAGACTGCAGACATGATACAGGAGACAGTCAGAGACTGCAGACATGATACAGGAGACAGTCAGAGACTGCAGACATGATACAGGAGACAGTCAGAGACTGCAGACATGATACAGGAGACAGTCAGAGACTGCAGACATGATACAGGAGACAGTCAGAGACTGCAGACATGATACAGGAGACAGTCAGAGACTGCAGACATGATACAGGAGACGGTCAGAGACTGCAGACATGATACAGGAGATGATCAGAGACTGCAGACATGATAGAGGAGATGGTCAGAGACTGCAGACACGATAGAGGAGATGGTCAGAGACTGCAGACACGATAGAGGAGATGGTCAGAGACTGCAGACACAATACAGGAGATGGTCAGAGACTGCAGACACGATACAGGAGATGGTCAGAGACTGCAGACATGATACAGGAGATGGTCAGAGACTGCAGACATGATACAGGAGATGGTCAGAGACTGCAGACATGATACAGGAGATGGTCAGAGACTGCAGACATGATACAGGAGATCAATGCAGCCTCACCAGTGCCTGGATTACAGCAGTGATCTCCCGATGTGTCATGGAGCTGGATTTAAATTTCCTGGGCAGGGTTGCCGCAGTAACAATGTACCGGCATTGGATCAGTGTGCCGTCTATCGAGACATTGCGGCCGCCCGGACAATTAAGCTCCATGATGAGTGAGGGAGAAGAGGAGGAGGAGTGAGGGAAGGACTGAATGAGCTGCCAGGATGACACCGCTGCAATGTGCGGCACCCGGGGCAGCCCCCACCCCCTTTTCGGTGCCATTAATTGGCATCTTTCCTTCTTTCGGCGGTCAAAATTTTGGGTGCACCACTAGTTACTATTCCTCCCGCTGACACCAATGAGGGGGCACCATTCGTCACACTGACACCAGTGAAGGGGTGCTATTCTCCACACTGATAGCAATGATGGGGCACTATTCTTCCCACCGACACCAATAATGGGGCACTATTCTTCCCACTGAAACCAGTAATGGGGCACTATTCTTCCCTCCGACACCAATAATGGGGCACTATTCTTCCCTCCGACACCAATAATGGGGCACTATTCTTTCCTCCGACACCAAGGACGGGGCACTAGTCTTATCACCGATACCAATTATGTAATTTTCTTTACTTCCACTGACCCCCTGCCCTAAAGGATCCCCTAATAGCAGTAAAAATCCAACAGGGGTTATATTCCTTCCCCAGACTGATCTGGCACATGCACACCAAGTCATAGTGTAGTCATGTGATCAAACACTACAAAAAAAGAAAATAAATAAAAAGCGGCTTCCATGTGGTTGGGAGCTGCATTGTACAAATAGGAACCAAGGTGAGCACAACCTCAGGTACGATGATTATTATTATTACAAAGTACTATTCTTAAACATTTACAGAGCACACAGAACGCACAGAACACACACAGAGAACACACACAGAACACACACAGAGAACACACACAGAACGCACAGAACACACACAGAGAACACACACAGAACGCATAATGAGAAGCTAGTCTCCGAAACTTCCACCGCTTCATCCACATTCTCCATCTTTTACTACAAATACTAAATTCTGAACTCATATTCACAGCTGACCAAGAAACCGAATACAATGTGAGAAAAGTTAAAGCCTAGGTAGTACTGTGCCACAAAAACAGGCAACCACAGCCATAACCCACCCAGAGCTCTATTAGAAGAAAATCCTAGTCTAATCATTCATAAAGCCAGATGAAAGGATTTGTATCTCACTGAATGCTATGTAGTATATACACTGCTATTTCATTGAGGGAACAAGTTCACTCAAAAAGAGACATTATCAACCGTCTTTTCAGAGCAAAGTGAAGGAGTCTCTCAATAGCCAGACGCCCCCCCCCCCCCCCCCAAGCAAAGTACACGGACCCATCCGTAATCCCCGGTGATCTGGCCACTGCCAGAATCCATCTCAGTAGGCTGCAGTGTTGGAGCCAACAATGTCTACTCTACTCTTCCCAAGGGACAGCATTGGGGGCTGCCAATTGCCTGTTCGGACCTGAGCGCTGCCCAACAGGCTGGGGCGGGCTGGGCCGGGGGGGGATGCGGCAGGGTGGCAATTGCCCCCCCCCCACGCCACCCTAACCTATATTCAAAAACGTCCAGCAGCCATCAACTAACTGTGTTGCATTCCGGAAGATGTAGGCAGAGGGGCCGGCCCTACCATGGTTCCCACTGGCACAGCAACTCTACGTAAACATGTGCGCGCCACACACATGCCTCAGTGCAGGCGCCCGTCGCGAATGTTGAGAGTTTGACTGCATTCAGAGGCAAACCCAATATCTTATGAAGGCATGTTCTACAGAACCTCTCTTTTCTTGTGAAGCCATGTTCTACAGAACCTCTCTTTTCTTATGAAGCCATGTTCTACAGAACCTCTCTTTTCTTGTGAAGCCATGTTCTACAGAACCTCTCTTTTCTTATGAAGCCATGTTCTACAGAACCTCTCTTTTCTTATGAAGCCATGTTCTACAGAACCTCCCTTTTCTTATGAAGGCATGTTCTACAGAACCTCTCTTTTCTTATGAAGCCATGTTCTACAGAACCTCTCTTTTCTTATGAAGCCATGTTCTACAGAACCTCTCTTTTCTTGTGAAGCCATGTTCTACAGAACCTCTCTTTTCTTGTGAAGGCATGTTCTACAGAACCTCTCTTTTCTTGTGAAGGCATGTTCTACAGAACCTCTTTTTTCTTATGAAGGCATGTTCTACAGAACCTCTCTTTTCTTATGAAGGCATGTTCTACAGTAGTGGTCATCTCCTGTCCTCAGGACCCACTAACAGGCCAGGTTTGCAAGATAACTGAAATACATGACAGGTGATATCATTTGCTGCTCAGTGATTGCAGTATTCTAGTCTGCATCTCCCCAAGGTAATCCATAAAATCTGTCCTGTTAGTGGGACCTGAGCACAGGGTTGATGACCACTGATCTACAGAACCTCTACTCCTTTCATTCCTACACCTGGGGATAACCTAGTTGGTTCCCATAAGTAACAAGTACAGGTCTTACTGCAAGTCAATGAAGAGTAAGATCCAACAGGACATGAGGACAACCCGTATCACAACTTTACCTAAAATGATGCCTCCGATTCAGTTCAAACCGTGTGCCAACAATAAAGCAGGTAGCAGCAATGCCGTGTGCGAGAGTTTTAGGACTTCATCCCCTTGTTGTTTTTGCTCACCTATTTCCATACTTGCAAATGGCTTGGTCAGGAAAGTATCGTTTTATGTCTGAGGACTCAAGTCAGCCTAAAGATGAGCAACCTCTGAATATGGTTGAGAGATTTTTACTGTCAATGTCAGACTCTAAATAAACTAAAAGAAAAAAAAAAAAAAAAAATTCTCTCCAATCAGATGAAGGAGTAACAGCCCATAACATTGCATGCCATCCTCAAATATCTTTTGATATTTAGTTTACAAGACGAATAACTCGTACAACAAACATCTCTGGTTGCACTAAGACCTCATGCACACTGGACGTTTTTACAGCTGCTGTTTTTGGCTAGACGTTTTTTTATGCAGCCAATAAACTCCCCAGTATGTTATCCTATGTGTCCATGCATACATAGGCTGTTATCAGTTTTTTTGAAGGGGCGTTTTCTGGCTGAAAAAAAAAAAAAAAAAAAAACAACAACAAGAACTAGTGGGTTTTGAGAGGAGTTTTTTTTAGCTGAAAAACAGCTCTTAGACCCCTTTCACACTGGAGGTGTTTTTTCAGGCGCTTTAGCACTAAAAATAGCGCCAGAAAAAAAAAAAAAAAAGCCTCATCTGCAATCCCAGTGTGAAAGCCCTCGGTAGGACATCCAAAAAAAAAAAAGACTTTGAAGCGCTTTAGGAGCAGTGTATACACCTAAAGTGCCCCTGCCCATTGAAATCAATGGGCAGCGCCTCAGGAGCTGCGCTTTTAACCCTTTATTTGTCTGCTAGCGGGGTTAAAAGTGCCCCGATAGCGGCCGAAAAGCTCCTAAAAAACGACGGTAAAACTAGTGGCGCTTTACCGCCGACGCACCCGCACTGTCAGTGTGAAAGGGCTCCAAGGGCTCATGCACACAGGACTTTTTAACAACACCTGCACTACAGCAGCGCTAAAAACGCCCATTTTTTTCACATTTAGCTGCGCTTTTACATTAGCGTTATTGCGAGTTTACCATTGTTTGTGTATTTGGGTGTTTTTTCCATTAAAAACACTCTTTATAATGTAAAAATGCCTAAAAACGTCAAACGCGGCTAAACGCGTTTTTTGCCATTTTTTCTACTTCTAGAAGCACAGGCTGTCCTTTTTTTCTACTGCCCCTAAACGCTTATGCCTCCAAACGCCTCTGACAGTTTACCTAATGTGTCCATGCACATGCATAAACATGGAGGGGCTTTTAGATGCAGTTAAGGGAAAAAAAAAAAAAAAAAAAAAAAAAAAGTCAAACGCCCCCTAACAGGAGCTGTAAAAACATCCTGTGTGCATGAGACCTAGCTATGAAAAAAAGCTGAAAACGGCTTAAAGACACAAAAAAACGCAGCCATTTGGCGTTTATCTACGTTTTTGAGCCATAAGCTTTTATGGGAGTATAGTCTTGCTAAAAAAAAAAAAAAAAAAAAAAAAGCTGAAACACGCTACAGCTAAAAAAACACCAGAGAAGGCTAGTGCAAAAATGCTGAAAAACTCACTCTACAGCTTTCTAAAGCTAATGTTATTGGCTTTTTTATTAACGTCCAGTGTGCGTGAGGCCTTAGGTTGGCAATACACAGATTGAGCCCATTTCAAGAATAACGCTCCATGCACACTGGCTTAAAAAACGTTGCTTCTACAGGAGTTTTGTGTTCTGCCTGTAGAAGCAGCTCAATGTTATCATATGTGTCCATACACATTAGGACGTTAAGAGGTATATTTTAAGTTTAATGTTCAGAGGCAGAAAAAAAGAACCCTTCTGGATCGCATTTCTGATTGGAGCTTGGAGGGTGAAAAAAAATAAAAAAAAACAAAAAATAAAAATAAAAACCACCTCCTAAAACGCGTCTAAACTTTGTACAAAAAATTGCTCTATATGAGCGTTTTTTTTAACCCGAAGAGAACAGACATTTTTTAAGCCCAGTGTGCATGGACCCTCAAACTAAATCTAGCACACAAGGACCATTTTCGACAGGGCTCCCGACACCTTTAACCCTTTCGCTGCCAGAGCCGTTTTTTTTGCACACGTTTACAAAATCATTTTAGGACTGAAGATTACACAAAACCCACAAATATTATATATTTTCTGAAAGCAGATACCCTAGAGAATAAAATTGTGGTAGTTCCAATTTATGTCATACGATAGTACTGCAGAGCGTCTAGGAAACACACAAAAAAAAAAAAAAAAAAACCACACACACACACACACACACACCAACGTGAATTTTAGGGCAAATAAACGCAATAAATTAACCAATATTTTGGCAAAATATAAAAAGACGAGGTTGCACCGAGTAAATAGATACTCAACATGCCAAACCTTAAAATTTTTTGAAATTGGATCAATTAAATGACTGGGCTAGATGTTTGATCGGATAAAAAGAAATCGATGAGTGTATAGCCAGCAATAGAGAACTTGTTAGTGCCGGTTCACACAGGGGCAACTCGCCTTGCAAAGTCGCGCTGTAAGTCGGATTGGAAGCGACTTCAGCACAACTTTGAGCAACTTAAAGTCGCCTCCAGGACAGACAACTCTGGCTGTGGCCAATCACAGAATAATCAGCTCTGTGGGAGGGAGGGGTTTGCCTGGGTAAATTATTTTATTTTTCCTTGTAAAGTCGCTTCAATATAGATAGAAATCCGACTTGGAGGAGACTTCCATTGAAATCTATGGGTACAAGTCGCCTTGAAATAGTACAGTAACCCTTTCTGAAGTCGGAGAGACTTCAGAAGTGTACATTAAAACTGCTCTCATTCACTTCTATGGCATGTCTTATGTCCAGCGACTTGAGGACTTACAAGTCGGATCCCAAAGTCGCTGCAGTGTGAACCGGCACTTAGGGCCCTTTCACACTGGGGCGGGGGCGGCGTCGTCGGTAAAGTGCCGCTATTGTAAGCGGCGCTTTACTGTCGGTATTCGCCCACTAGCGGCCGAGAAATGGTTAAAAACCACCACAAAGCGCCTCTGCAGAGGCGCTCTGCCGGCGGTAAAGCCGCACTGTCCCATTGATTTCAATGGGCAGGAGTGGTGAAGGAGCGGTATACACTCCGCTCCTTCACCGCTCCGAAGATGCTGCTAGCAGGACTTTTTTTTTCCCGTCCTGCTAGCGCATGGCTCCAGTGTGAAAGCCCTCTGGGCTTTCACACTGAAGACAAAGCAGCGGCACTTTTGGGTCGGTTTGCAGGCGCTATTATTAGCGCAATAACGCCTGCAAACCGCCCCAGTGTGAAAGGACCCTTAGCCTCGGTTCACACAGGGGCGACACGACTTGCAGGTCGCCTTAGCGAGGCGACCTGCAAACGACTTCCGCTGCGACTTGCAAAACGACTTCTGTATAGAAGTCTATGCATGTCGCCCCCAAAGTAGTACAGGAACCTTTTTCTAAGTCGGAGCGACTTGCGTCGCTCCTATTAGAACGGTTCCATTGTACAGAACGGGAGGCGACTTGTCAGGCAGCTAGGTCGCCTGACAAGTCGCCCCTGTGTGAACCGGCTCTTAGGATCCAATGCCTTCAGTGAAGGAATTTCTCTCCATTTCCTCAAACGACCTCTGGGGGCACATCAGGTCACACTGTATATAAAAAATGCTCCACAATACCTTATGATACGAATCCAGAAATTCTCAGGTAAAACCTGCCATTTTCAGCCTATTGTTTTAACAATGTGAACGAACAGAAGGGAAAACGCATTTCAGTGAGCCACACATTGAGAGTAAAGTGGCGGTTCACACAGGGGTGACCGGTCGGACGACTTAGCCGTCTGACAGGTCGCGCTCCATGCATTGCAATGGAACCGTTGTAATAGGAGTGACTCAAGTCGCTCCGACTTAGTATAGGTTCCTGCACTACTTTGGGGTGACTTCGGAGCAGCTGGCATTGACTTCTATACAGAAGTTGTTTTACAAGCCGCGCCGCACGGGGCGGCTTCAGAGTCGGACAACTTTAAAGTCGCCCCTGTGTGAACCGGCACTAAAAGATACCAGGATCAGATTTAGAAGACACAGGAGAAGCAAGAACATGTGTAAAAAGTGCTTTACCAACTTTTATAGTGTGGTTTCTGCAGAAGATTCTTTTCTGACCAAATGGATCTATGACCTCTGGGCTCCCTCTATCCTCCTCAACCACAACCATCCCTTTAATGGAGCACTAGCATTACAAAATAAAAAGATAGAGAGATATAGATCTCTCTCTCCATCTATCTCTCTTTCTCTATCTATATCATCGGGTGTCTGTCACTATCTGCATGATGTACATACCCTGGCAGAATTTATGATTTCTTGGCCATTTTTCAGAGAATATGAATCCATAACACAAAACACTTTTCTTTCACTGATGGTTAGTGTTTGGCTGAAGCCATTTATTATCAATCAACTGTGTTTACTCTTTAAATCATAATCACAACAGAAACTACCCAAACTACCCTGAGCAAAAGTTTACACACCCTGGTGATTTTGGCCTGATAACATGCACACAAGTTGACACAAAGGGGTTTGAATGGCTATTAAAAAGGTAACCATCCTCACCTGTGATCTGTTTGCTTGTAATTAGTGTGTGTATAAAAAGGTCAATAAGTTTCTGGACTCCTGACAGACCCTTGCATCTTTCATCCAGTGCTGCACTGACGTTTCTGGATTCTGAGTCATGGGGAAAGCAAAAGAATTGTCAAAGGATCTGCGGGAAAAGGTAGTTGAACTGCATAAAACAGGAAAGGGATATAAAGATATCCAAGGAATTGAGAATACCAGCAGTGTTCAAACTCCAATCAAGAAGTGGAAAATGAGGGGTTCTGTTGAAACCAAACCACGGTCAGGTAGACCAACTAAAATTTCAGCCACAACTGCCAGGAAAATTGTTTGGGATGCAAAGAAAATCCCACAAATAACTTCAGGTGAAATACAAGACTCTCTGAAAACATGTAGTTTGGCTGTTTTAACATGCACAATAAGGAGGCACTCGAAGAAAGATGGGCTGCATGGCCGAGTCGCCAGAAGAAAGTCATTTCTATGCAAATGCCACAAAGTATGCAGCTTACAATACGCCAAACAGCACAGAGACGAGCCTCAAACCTTCTAGCACATAGTCATTTGTAGTAAGATCAAAATGTAGCTTTTTGGCCACAACCATAAACTCTACATTTGGAGAGGAGTCAAAAAGGCCTATGATGAAAGGTACACCATTCCTACTGTGAAACACGGAGGTGGATCGCTGATGTTTTGGGGATGTGTGAGCTACAAAAGGCACATGAAATTTGGTCAAAATTGATGGCAAGATGAATGCAGTATGTTGTCAAAAACTACTGGAGGAACATTTGCATTCATCAGCCAGGAAGCTGCGCATGGGACGTACTTGGACATTCCAACATGACAATGATCCAAAACACAAGGCCAAGTCTACCTGTCATTGGCTACAGCAGAATAAAGTGAAGGTTCTGGAGTGGCCATCTCAGTCTCCTGACCTCAATATCATTGAGCCACTCTACCATCTGAGAAGAAGATAAAGAGCCTCATCCACAAAAGACTTCAAGCTGTCATTAATGTGTGTAATATATATATATATATATATATATATATATATATATATATATATATATATATATATATATATATATATATATATATATATATATATATATATATATATATATATATATATATATATATATATATATATATATACATACATACATACATACATACATATACGTTAAAAAAAACTATTATATTCGACTTAATTAATAGCTTGTACTTTTGCACGAAAAAAAAAAAAAATGTATCCCTTTACACTGGTCCGTCACACTTCCATTGCAGTGTAATGAATCTCCCCATTCAAATGCATTTAAATAGTGGCAAGAATGCTTTAAAAAAAAAAAAAAAAAAAAAAAACAAACAAAAAAATAAATAAATAAAACAGACCTGTGTTGCGTTTTTGAGTCACATGACCCATGAAAATTGCAGCAAAATCTGCAAAATTCACCGGATCATTTATCAATAACAATCTGCCACATTTAAAGGGCGCATACTGTGTATGTACACGGGTTATGGGAACCCTGCAAATTACACTTTCTTCACATTTACCTCGAGCTCTGCTTTAAAAGAAAAACACAAAAAAGAGAAAAAAAAAATCCCACACCAAAACTAGGCACACGACTCAGACTTCTCAGATTAGAACATGGAACATGTCAGATATAGAACATGATGTTTTTCAGGCTGCGACTCCAACATCAGAATTATCACACCACAGAAATTTGTTATACAAGAAAGCCGACTGTAGCTGTAGCTTGGTTCTGTGCCACAAATTCCAGATTGATAAGGAACGGGTAAGACTATAAAGTGAAAGAATTAAGAGTTCTACAACTTCCTACAGCCAAAAGAGGAATCACAGGAGGAAAGCACACACTGCGCCCCATTCCTAAAGTGGTTAAGGGGGCCCCCCTTCCCGCTCACCACCAACACAAGGAGGGGCCTCCTTCCCGCTGGCCGCCAACACGAGAGGGGCGGGGCCTCCTTCCCGCTGGCTGCCAACACGAGAGGGGCGGAGCCTCCTTCCCGCTGGCTGCCAACACGAGAGGGGGGGCCTCCTTCCCGCTCGCCTCCAACACAAGGAGGGGCGGGGCCCTCCTTCCCGCGATCACGAGAGGGGGGCCTCCTTCCCGCTGGCCGCCAACACGAGAGGGGGGCCTCCTTCCAGCCACTAGGGAGCATTCCTCCCACTGATCACCAATGTAGGAAGCATTCCTCCCACTGATCACCAATGTAGGGAGCATTCCTCCCACTGATCACCAATGTAGGGAGCATTCCTCCCACTGATCACCAATGTAGGGAGCATTAATCCCACTGATCACCAGTGTGAGAGGTTACTTTCCCCGAACCATCAATAGGAGGGAACACTACAATTTTCACTGACTGATTTTCTTTTCTCACCATTATTACCGAAAATAAATTTTATCATATATAGCAACCCTGGGTGTCAAAGACACTACTGCTTATTCCTTTATGTAATCCTATATCTGCAAGCTACTGTCCACACTAAATGTACCGTGAGATGTAGATTAAATAATTATTAGCTGGAATTCCTGGAGACCTGAAAAGTTATTTTAAGGGTTCCTCTATGTGAAAAAAGTTTCAGGACGCCAGTTTTAGAGTGACTCAGTAAAAAAGGCGCTCAAAGTTTTCTGCTCTGACCCGGGACTGAACATGCAGAAAAAAAAAAGATAGATCACAGGAACACACGGCATGGAGAGAGAGTTCTGCAAAAATGAAGCCGAGATAAGAAATAACGATGTTTTAGCTGAGCTCCATTCATCTAGACACCATCAAAAAGTCCCCCCCCCCCACAACTCCTTCCCTGGGAGACGCACAGCAGCCTGTGACCACAGACCTTTACTGAATTGACAACACCAAGACGATTTTTTGAAAGCGTGAGGGAAGCCATGTGACCACAGCAGCCAATCAGATTGCAGCTGTCAATTTCAAACATACTCTATCGGGAAGTCAGCTGATCTGACTGCACGAGAAAACACACGTTACCTTCACCTAGTTATTAGAACACAGCTACAGGGGAGTTCAAAATCAGGAGAAGGAGAGATACTGGTTTATGGCAACCAAAAAAATAGAACTTAAGTTTGCAATTCAAAAAAATAAATAAATAAAAAAACACTTTTTTTTTTTAATTGCAAACTTAAAATATAAAAACGGTAAAGTTTGCAATTCGAAAAAATAATAATATATATATATATATATATATATATATATATATATATATATATATATATATATATATATATTTATATTACACACATATATACATTAAAATGAATTAAAAAAAATAGATAGAGATCTGTACTTGTGAATGGTGTTCCCTGCGATAAGCTGCGGGACAAAAAACCCCATTGAAAAGCAACCGGAGACTGACAGCTCCTGCAGCCATTTACAGCCACCAGCCTGTAGCTGCTAAAGCCGCGATTACCTGCAAGTGATCAGCCCTGAACGCAGACTCATTGCTTTCAAATGGTGCTTACTTCTGCAGCTAGTTGTGAGGAACCAAGCTCAGGTTCCCTTATGAAATTGAACAATGCGAATGGGGCCTAATGAGGGTGACTACGTTCGCTCTACATGGTGTCCCACTGTATGGAAAAATGTAGCCACCCTCCTGAGACGGGCTCAGCGACAGATGGCGGAGGTGCCCGTCTGAGCGAAAGAAAAAAAAAGGAGATACATGCACAGTGGAATCAGATGTAACGATGGATGTAATTTGTAGTATAGTGAGAGCGCACACGTGACTGCAATACACCACAAAAACAGAAGTGAAAGGAAAAGAGCCTCCTTGGAGGAAACGGTATGTGAAAATAGAAGAGGATTTGAATAACGGACAGTGATGTAGTACTGTATATGCTGGACTGAGATTTTATTTTTAACATGCAGTGTTTAGGGACACTTTAAAACATCTAAAGCAAAAAAAAAAAAAAAAAAAGTATAAATCTGAACCCTCAGATGTTCTGGCTACATGTCATAGGAGGACAACACGCATCATCCTTTGCGTTTGTATGGAGGAACTGCTCCAGCAACCAAACACAAAAACCTCAAGTGACACCAGCTGACAAACTTCACAAACTGGTAGGGACATGCAATAGCCAGGACGAGAGAGAGATATAGAGAGATGATATAGAGAGATGATAGAGAGATATCCGATACCGAGCATTTGCCAGAGTACTTGTACTCACTCAAATGCTCCCGATGCTTCACCCAATACCTGGACAGTCAGCGGTGATCGGTGAGTGGAGGAGTTACAAGCTTCTCCCCCTGCGGCTTTCAGTTCCTTTAGTGAAATTTATACAGCGGTGATCGGTGCTTGTAACTCTCCCACACACGATCACCGCTGACTGTCACAGCATCCTCCTCCATGTCGTTCTGCTGCCCCCCTCCGTTCTAACTCCATGTCCCCTCCGTTCTGCTTCTGTCCCTCTCCATCTACTCTTCCTTTTCTGTATGGAAAAAGTCAGCTGACTCTGCCCATTCACATAACTGAAACATTGTAACCTCCTGTGATTACGATGTCTCAGTTTATGAATGGAGAGGAGCCGCTGTCTTCTCTCCATTCATTTTCAGTGCAGCTGAGGCTGCAGAGAAAGGGACCAGGAAATCGCTATCCTCGGTCTCTTTCTCTGTCTCAAGGGGGAGATATCAGAGGTCCGTTAAGACCCCTGATATCTCACAAAAGCCCCCCAACAGGGCCGATAAAAAAAACAAAAAAAAAAACCCCAAAAAAAAAACAAAGTATCGGTACTTGTACTCGGTCCTAAAAAAAAATTATATTTTATTTATACATGTTGTTTGGAATGCTATTTTCCTTATTAGATTTTTAACTTAGTTTGAATGCTTTTTTTTTGTGTTGTTTTTTGTGTTCTCTGGTACAAATGGCATCCAAATCGGTTGCATTGTGTTTTAGATGTTCTCATTTTTTGCTTCCTCCTTCCTTCTCTTTTTTTATTTTTTATTCCTTGAAGCTTTTAGAATTGTGACCCGTTATAAATAGAAAATGTGTGTGTGTATATAATATATATATATATATATATATATATATATATATATATATATATATATACACACACACACACACACACACACACACACACATTTTCTATTTATAACGGGTCACAATTCTAAAAGATTCAAAGGAATAAAAAAAAAAAAAAAGAGAAGGAAGGAGGAAGCAAAAAATGAGAACATATAAAACACACTGCAACCGATTTGGATGCCATTTGTACCAGAGAACACAAACTAAAAAAACAACACAAAAAAAAAAAAAAGCATTCAAACTAAGTTAAAAATCTAATAAGGAAAATAGCATTCCAAACAACAAATTACAATCTGAAGTTTCTGCAGTAGCTTGTCTTTTCAAGATCAGCCAGTTCTCTGACTTCTATTTACAAAAGTGAGTTTGAGAACGTTAGTTTTAGGTTCCGGCGACATGAATGGGTTAATCTGACAAACATAAAAGATCAAAAGAACCGTCTGCAAGCCTTGAAGCAGTGAAATATGAGTGGTGTTGATCCGGTGTACACCCACCGAGCAGGAAGGCACACAGGGACAAGGTGGGCTGAGGGTACTCTAGGTGACTAGGATGAGAACTCTTCACAGGACGAATAGATTACACAAACGCTCCCGGAGTCTCACTCTTTCCAAGCTGTCAAAATGCTGCCCCATGTGACCCTCATAGAAAGCTGCGGAGCAGCCAGTGGCTTTCAGGGCCGGGTTACAATGATTGGTTGGATGAACAGGCACATGTAGTATAAACACAGCTAGAAGGGGAGGGGTACACCCAGCACGCCTCTCCCAATTCACAAACCATTCAGCTGGGACTTGTCTTGCAATGTTGAAGATGTTATGTAGCTTTTCCAAGTTGCTTCTTCAGTTCTAATGAGTGCCAGGAAGATACCCACCCCAATCCAATCACCATGGTACAGCAGATTGTACAATCCAAGCACAGGACCTTCTCAGACAATCTACATCTACATATGCCATGGAAATTGGACTGAAGCACCTGTGCTACCTGTGTGAATATAAATTCTGGGGTATCGTCCCGACACGCATTACTACTGAAGAAGCTGCTTGGATAAGCTGTGAAATATCTACTGGTACAATCATTTTTAGTGAAGATTTGGAGGTAGGAAAAACAACTGGACACCTATGCAGGGGGGTCAAAATAAAGAAGCGTAAAGAAGTAATGCGAGTAGGATCACATACAACATAGCATTTTCATAGGATAAAATGTCAATGGTGCAACCTTGAGGCGGGGATGTGGGTCTGTGTAGATAATCTAAGTCCAGGGACTTGAACATAGCTGGGAAACACCTATTACATTACAGAACAAGCCCAGCTGAACTCAACCAACTAGATATACCATGACCTGAACCAAGGAGACCCTTCATACACATTCCATGTCCTGGACCAAGGAGACCCTTCATACACATTCCATGTCCTGGACCAAGGAGAACCTTCATACACATTCCATGTCCTGGACCAAGGAGAACCTTCATACACATTCCATGACCTGGACCAAGGAGACCCTACATACACATTCCATGTCCTGGACCAAGGAGAGCCTTCATACACATTCCATGTCCTGGACCAAGGAGAGCCTTCATACACATTCCATGTCCTGGACCAAGGAGAGCCTTCATACACATTCCATGTCCTGGACCAAGGAGAGCCTTCATACACATTCCATGTCCTGGACCAAGGAGACCCTACATACACATTCCATGACATGGACCAAGGAGAACCTTCATACACATTCCATGACCTGGATCAATGAGACCCTTCATACATATTCCATGTCCCAGACCAATGAGACCTTTCAGACACATTGCATGACCTGGATCAATAAGACCCTTCATATACATTCCATGACCTGGATCAATGAGACCCTCCATACACATTCCATGACCTGGATCAATGAGATCCTTCATACACATTCCATTACCTGGATCAATGAGACCCTTCATACACATTCCATTACCTGGATCAATGAGACCCTTCATACATATTCCATGTCCCAGACCAATGAGACCTTTCAGACACTTTGCATGACCCGGATCAATGAGACCCTTCATACACATTCCATGACCCGGATCAATGAGAATCTTCAAAGACATATTGACCCAAAGTCAATGTCGTTTCTTACCTGGAGGAAGCTGAAAGTTTTGGATGTTTGGTGGATTCTGTGGAGGCTGTGGTACCCGTGGCGCTAACATAGGTGGATTTATGGTCGCCCTGATGCCACCAACCGGTGCTGTAGGAGTCCTTGGCAAGCTTAGAGGCACAGTGCTGACTGTAGGTTTGCCCATTGCTGTTGGGGTGCCAGGACCAGGAGCTGCTCCTCCAGGGCCTGGATGTCCTGCTTGCATAGTCTGTCCAATAACCATATTCCCAGGGGCAGGCTGACTCTGTTGAGGAGTCTGAATAATAGTTTTAGGGGACTCTGATTTGATCACCTGGCTAGGTGCCGGGCTGGGCTGGCTGTTCATTTGCAAAGATACCCCACCAGGAGCTGGCAAAGGGGAATTGATCACAGTATTGCTTCCGTTCTGGGTGGCTGGCACTCCCTGATGCACAAGAGGTCTCACCAGCGCTACAGTAGTGGGTACACCTGCCATGCCTGCGGGCTGTCCAGCTGCCGTCGATGCAGATGAGGAGATGACAGAGGCCGACACATTGGTTGTTGCAAGGTAAGAAGTCTGGATCACTGTATTGGCAGCTGTGTTCACAACGCCCTTGGTGACAGGAACAGGGCCATTGACAAGATTAACACCAGGCGTCGGGTTACTGTTCCCCTGAAATGGAGCTCCATGTCCCCCAGGTCCATGAGAATTTATAACAACATTATTTCCATTCATGGTCTGAATGGCTGCAGGTTTGCCATTACCTGAGCCGTGGTTGGGCAAAGCAGTTACAATGTTACCAAGGACCCCAGCTTTGGCCTGACTGAGCGGTCCTCCCGTCTCTGATCCAGCAGACTGAACTCCATCCGGCTGAGGGGCTGTTTGCGGTCGGGTGTTGTTAATGACGCCTCCTTGGACTCCAGGTACAGCTGCTCCTAGGAAATAAAGAAATATAGTGAAATAAAGATGTATCATTTTTTTTTCTATAAACAAGAGAACGTAAAAAGCGACAACAGCACACCCGCAAAGCAACTGTCTAATGAGAGAACTTGATAAGGACTAATGTACATCATTGAGGCGATTGAGCTTACTTTAATCTCTATACATACGGAAGCCATAGGCTATGGCAGATCCCAAAATAGGACAAATACAGGTTAGTCACTCCAATGTAAAGCAGCAAAAGGACACATACATATTTATCAGGGTTATGTGCTCCTTGAAGTAGGCTGCATTTCATAGTAACCAAAACATCTTCTTTTTCTTCACTGAAGTCTCTCACCAATAAAAACCATGACACCTGTAACCTAAACTGCCCCTATACATCAGAGGGGACCTCTGTATAAATCCCCAAAATGAATACCAAGGTGGAGGATGTGTCTTAGAATGCCTACGTGTCCCATGAACTCCCTTCTGTCACCGGAGATTGTGATACACCTTTGAAAGCCCACGGAGACCCTTGTCCTCTACAGCAGCCACTCTCAACCTTTTTTTTACCATGGAGGAAACCTTGAAATAACTTTCTGGCCTCAGGGAACCCCTACTAATGAATACTAGATCTACAGCTTGTGGTACATTAGTGTGATAGTCAGTGGGAAGAATGCCCCTTACATGTATGGTCGGTGGGCACCACGATCCTTACATGTATGGTCAGAATGATCCTTACATGTATGGTCGGTGGGCACAATGATCCTTACATGTATGGTCAGAATGAGCCTCACCAGTATCATCACAGTGGGAAGAATGCTCCTCACCAGTATCATCACAGTGGGAAGAATGCTCCTCACCAGTATCACCAGTGGGAAGAATGCTCCTCACCAGTATCACCAGTGGGAAGAATGCTCCTCACCAGTATCACCAGTGGGAAGAATGCTCCTCACCAGTATCACCAGTGGGAAGAATGCTCCTCACCAGTATCACCAGTGGGAAGAATGCTCCTCACCAGTATCACCAGTGGGAAGAATGCTCCTCACCAGTATCACCAGTGGGAAGAATGCTCCTCACCAGTATCACCAGTGGGAAGAATGCTCCTCACCAGTATCATCAGTGGGAAGAATGCTCCTCACCAGTATCATCAGTGGGAAGAATGCTCCTCACCAGTATCATCAGTGGGAAGAATGCTCCTCACCAGTATCATCAGTGGGAAGAATGCTCCTCACCAGTATCATCACAGTGGGAAGAATGCTCCTCACAAGTATCATCACAGTGGGAAGAATGCTCCTCACCAGTATCATCACAGTGGGAAGAATGCTCCTCACCAGTATCATCACAGTGGGAAGAATGCTCCTCACCAGTATCATCACAGTGGGAAGAATGCTCCTCACCAGTATCACAGTGGGAAGAATGCTCCTCACCAGTATCACAGTGGGAAGAATGCTCCTCACCAGTATCACAGTGGGAAGAATGCTCCTCACTAGTATAATCAGTGGGAAGAATTCTCCTCACCAGTATCATCAGTGGGAAGAATTCTCCTCACCAGTATCATCGGTGGGAAGAATTCTCCTCACCAGTATCATCGGTGGGAAGAATTCTCCTCACCAGTATCATCGGTGGGAAGAATGCTCCTCACCAGTATCATCGGTGGGAAGAATGCTCCTCACCAGTATCATCGGTGGGAAGAATGCTCCTCACCAGTATCATCGGTGGGAAGAATGCTCCTCACCAGTATCATCGGTGGGAAGAATGCTCCTCACCAGTATCATCACAGTGGGAAGAATGCTCCTCACCATTATCATCAGTGGGAAGAATGCTCCTCACCAGTATCATCACAGTGGGAAGAATGCTCCTCACCAGTATCATCACAGTGGGAAGAATGCTCCTCACCAGTATCACCAGTGGGAAGAATGCTCCTCACCAGTATCACCAGTGGGAAGAATGCTCCTCACCAGTATCACCAGTGGGAAGAATGCTCCTCACCAGTATCACCAGTGGGAAGAATGCTCCTCACCAGTATCACCAGTGGGAAGAATGCTCCTCACCAGTATCACCAGTGGGAAGAATGCTCCTCACCAGTATCACCAGTGGGAAGAATGCTCCTCACCAGTATCACCAGTGGGAAGAATGCTCCTCACCAGTATCACCAGTGGGAAGAATGCTCCTCACCAGTATCATCAGTGGGAAGAATGCTCCTCACCAGTATCATCAGTGGGAAGAATGCTCCTCACCAGTATCATCAGTGGGAAGAATGCTCCTCACCAGTATCATCAGTGGGAAGAATGCTCCTCACCAGTATCATCACAGTGGGAAGAATGCTCCTCACAAGTATCATCACAGTGGGAAGAATGCTCCTCACCAGTATCATCACAGTGGGAAGAATGCTCCTCACCAGTATCATCACAGTGGGAAGAATGCTCCTCACCAGTATCATCACAGTGGGAAGAATGCTCCTCACCAGTATCACAGTGGGAAGAATGCTCCTCACCAGTATCACAGTGGGAAGAATGCTCCTCACCAGTATCACAGTGGGAAGAATGCTCCTCACTAGTATAATCAGTGGGAAGAATTCTCCTCACCAGTATCATCAGTGGGAAGAATTCTCCTCACCAGTATCATCGGTGGGAAGAATTCTCCTCACCAGTATCATCGGTGGGAAGAATTCTCCTCACCAGTATCATCGGTGGGAAGAATGCTCCTCACCAGTATCATCGGTGGGAAGAATGCTCCTCACCAGTATCATCGGTGGGAAGAATGCTCCTCACCAGTATCATCGGTGGGAAGAATGCTCCTCACCAGTATCATCGGTGGGAAGAATGCTCCTCACCAGTATCATCACAGTGGGAAGAATGCTCCTCACCATTATCATCAGTGGGAAGAATGCTCCTCACCAGTATCATCACAGTGGGAAGAATGCTCCTCACCAGTATCATCACAGTGGGAAGAATTCTCCTCACCAGTATCATCACAGTGGGAAGAATGCTCCTCACCAGTATCATCGGTGGGAAGAATGCTCCTCACCAGTATCATCGGTGGGAAGAATGCTCCTCACCAGTATCATCGGTGGGAAGAATGCTCCTCACCAGTATCATCGGTGGGAAGAATGCTCCTCACCAGTATCATCGGTGGGAAGAATGCTCCTCACCAGTATCATCGGTGGGAAGAATGCTCCTCACCAGTATCATCGGTGGGAAGAATTCTCCTCACCAGTATCATCAGTGGGAAGAATGCTCCTCACTAGTATCATCAGTGGGAAGAATTCTCCTCACCAGTATCACAGTGGGAAGAATGCTCCTCACCATTATCATCAGTGGGAAGAATGCTCCTCACCATTATCATCAGTGGGAAGAATGCTCCTCACCATTATCATCACAGTGGGAAGAATGCTCCTCACCAGTATCATCACAGTGGGAAGAATGCTCCTCACCAGTATCATCACAGTGGGAAGAATGCTCCTCACCAGTATCATCACAGTGGGAAGAATGCTCCTCACCAGTATCATCACAGTGGGAAGAATGCTCCTCACCAGTATCATCGGTGGGAAGAATGCTCCTCACCAGTATCAGCACAGTGGGAAGAATGCTCCTCACCATTATCATCAGTGGGAAGAATGCTCCTCACCAGTATCATCGGTGGGAAGAATGCTCCTCACCATTATCATCAGTGGGAAGAATGCTCCTCACCATTATCATCAGTGGGAAGAATGCTCCTCACCAGTATCAGCACAGTGGGAAGAATGCTCCTCACCATTATCATCAGTGGGAAGAATGCTCCTCACCATTATCATCACAGTGGGAAGAATGCTCCTCACCAGTATCATCGGTGGGAAGAATGCTCCTCACCAGTATCATCGGTGGGAAGAATGCTCCTCACCAGTATCATCACAGTGGGAAGAATGCTCCTCACCATTATCATCAGTGGGAAGAATGCTCCTCACCAGTATCATCACAGTGGGAAGAATGCTCCTCACCAGTATCATCACAGTGGGAAGAATTCTCCTCACCAGTATCATCACAGTGGGAAGAATGCTCCTCACCAGTATCATCACAGTGGGAAGAATGCTCCTCACCAGTATCATCGGTGGGAAGAATGCTCCTCACCAGTATCATCGGTGGGAAGAATGCTCCTCACCAGTATCATCGGTGGGAAGAATGCTCCTCACCAGTATCATCGGTGGGAAGAATGCTCCTCACCAGTATCATCGGTGGGAAGAATGCTCCTCACCAGTATCATCGGTGGGAAGAATGCTCCTCACCATTATCATCAGTGGGAAGAATGCTCCTCACCAGTATCATCACAGTGGGAAGAATGCTCCTCACCAGTATCATCACAGTGGGAAGAATTCTCCTCACCATTATCATCACAGTGGGAAGAATTCTCCTCACCATTATCATCAGTGGGAAGAATTCTCCTCACTAGTATCATCAGTGGAAAGAATTCTCCTCACCATTATCATCACAGTGGGAAGAATTCTCCTCACCATTATCATCACAGTGGGAAGAATTCTCCTCACCATTATCATCAGTGGGAAGAATTCTCCTCACCAGTATCATCAGTGGGAAGAATTCTCCTCACATGTAACATCAGTGGGTAGAATCACCCACCCCTTACTAAAAGGCTCCTTGGTGTCAATGGTTACCTGAGAGGCAGAAATACCTCATTGCTCAAGGACCATGTAGCAACCCCTAGACTAGAGGAACCCTGGCTGAGAAAGGTTGCACTATGACTGATGTCACCTGGACCTTAGGAAGCTTTATTCTAGGCTCTGTGCCCCGCCACCCTCACCCAACACCACTCATCTCCGTGCAAGGGAAAGGAGGTCTATGGTCAGCAATGAGGACATTCCTCCCTTTTCAAGTTTACTGGAAAACCAGGACAGTATGCCAGACTAGTCCTGGTAACCCCGGGCATTACCTGCCCCAGATGTTTCAGAAAGACGATGGGTTCAGCAGTCAGACCCCCAATGACTCGACCCACACAGTGGGTGCCACAACTGGAATGTGGTAGTTGTCACAGCCCTGGCACCCCAGGAAGAGATGGCAGCTGCCACTTTCCAAAAGCTACTTAAGATAAAAGCTGGCATGGCCGCTTTCACTCCCCCGGGTGACACTGGATGACTGCCAGAGCTTCCCGTTTCTAGTGCCAAGTATGCCCACTCGTCTCAATCAGCCAATGTGACATTGCAGGCCGCTCTCAAGCTTGTTGTTGGGGTGCAGCCAGAAAGCATCCCTCCCCCCCCCACCCTCAGGGCACAGCCGGAAAACACACCACCGCCACCCTCAGGGCACAGCCGGCAAAGGCTCCTCGCCACCCTCAGGGCACAGCCGGCAAAGACTTCTCGCCACCCTCAGGGCACAGCCAGAAAACACTCCCCCCCTGCCACCCTCAGGGCACACCCGGAAAACACTCCCCCCCCCCCCCTGCCACCCCCAGGGCACACCCGGAACACTCCCCGGCCACCCCCAGGGCACACCCGGAACGCTCCCCCCTGCCACCCTCAGGGCACAGCGGGAAAACACTCCCCCCCTGCCACCCTCAGGGCACAGCCGAAAACCACTCCCCCCCTACCACCCTCAGGGCACAGCCGGAAAAAACTCCACGCCACCCTCAGGGCACACTCCTGACACAACTTGCACACGTCTTTCACACTCATTGCACAGCAGGCGATGCCAGGACATTCCCCATATTTCTTAAAACAAACCCGGGCTCCCAAACAGCAGAGAAATCTGACCCCGGGTAACCCTTACAACTGCCAGAGCTTCCCACTACTAGTGCCAGGTATACCCAGACATCACAAGCTTACCAGACAAACCCCTGCAACCAATATGACATTGCTAGCTCCTCACCGGGCCGATAGCAGCATATTGCCAGGGTACAGTGGCTGGCATGCTCCTGTCACCCTCATGGCACTGCCAACATCCTCCTGTCACCTTCTAAGCAAACCTGGAACCCTTCTTTCACCCTTGGAGCACAGTCAGCTTGCTCTTATCACCCTCTGGGCACAGCTGACATGCTTCTGTCAACCTCATGGCACACCGGGCACAGTCTGCATGCTTTTGTCACTCTGGGCTTACTTCTGTCACCCTCAGGGCACAATCAGCAAGCCCTTTTACCCTCTGGGCACAGCTGACATATATCTGCCACCATCTGGGAATGCTCTTGTCACCCTCCTGGCCCCCCTTTCACCCTCTGGGCACACCTGGCAACACCTTCACCCTCCAGGCACCCCCAGCATCCCCCCCTTGGCACACTACATCACCAGCCAGGCACATCTGGCACCCTCCCATGACCCTCTGGGCACACCTGGCAGCCTACATCACCCTCTGGAAACCCTCCAGGCATATCTGGCCCCTGCGGGCACACCTGCCACCCGCCATGACTCTCCGGGCACACCTGGCACCCGCCATGATCCTCCGGGCACACCTGGCACCCGCCATGATCCTCCGGGCACACCTGGCACCCGCCATGGCCCTCCGGGCACACCTGGCACCCGCCATGGCCCTCCGGGCACACCTGGCACCCGCCATGGCCCTCCGGGCACACCTGGCACCCGCCATGGCCCTCCGGGCACACCTGGCACCCGCCATGGCCCTCCGGGCACACCTGGCACCCACCATGGCCCTCCGGGCACACCTGGCACCCACCATGGCCCTCCGGGCACACCTAGGTCATAGTTGGCATGCTCTTGCCACCCTGGGGTGAAGGCGGGCAGCAGTCATCCCCCGGCCCCCCCAGAGAGATGACAGTGGGGTGACATACCTGCACAGACCCTCGCCGGGCCCCTGTCACCCCCCAGGGTCACCCTCAGACCCCCGTTCCCTGACCCCGGACACGCCGGGGTGATGAGCCCCCTCCAGTCTCCTCAGGGTCCCCCCCCTGGGTGGCACACACCCGTTCCCCCCCTCCTGGCTCCCCCCTGGCCCAGCCCGCCCCTCTCACCCGTCTTGGGGAGGTCCTGGGGGAGTCCGATCTTGGCCTCCGGCTGTCCCCCGGCGGTGGCGGCGGCCCCTACCCCGGCAGGGCTGGCAACATGGTTGGCGAGGGCCTGGCTGCGGACCTCGGGGGGCCCCGGGTGCGGCTGTGGCGGCTGCTGCGGGTGGTGGTGGTGATGATGGTGGTGGGCGGCGGCCGCCAGCTCGGACTCCAGGGAGCCCACCAGATCGCTCACCACTTTCTCGTCCACGTCCGTGTTGAAGAAATCATCCAGCAGATCCGAACCCGCCGCCATCTTTACTCCGCCGCTCAAACTCAAGAGGGCAGCGACCTACTGCGCCTGTGCGGCTGGCCCAACACGTCACGGGCACCGAGGGAGCCCATTGGACGGCGGCACCCTACATAAGGCGAGGGCAAATGGCTGCGAGCGGGATTTGGTGGTGCGGAGGGCTGAGGAGAGGAGCGGGGGGGAGGGGAAGGAGGAACGGGGCCTGGCGGGAGGGTGAGGGGAGTCCGGGATCGGAGGTGGAGAGCCGGGGACAGGGTGACGGTGAGGAGATCCGAGGAGCAGGCGGGGGGGAGACGAGTCTTTGTCTGGAACATTCAAAATGGCTGCGGGTGAGCGGAGCGCTAGCACACCTGTCCGGGACTGAGAGAGAGAGCGGGGAGCCGGGGACGGGAGAGCCCGCGCCTTTCTACTACACACCCCGGGGGCGGGGCCGGGACACCCGCAGGGGGGCGGGGACACACGGGAGGTGCGACGGGGTCATTTCCGGGTGAGCGGGAGACATGGCGTTCCGGGAGAAACAAGTACCGACCGAGACCGGGAGAGACCACCGGGGAAGACGTGTACCTACCGAGAGGGACCACTGAGATCTCTACCTACCGGGGGATTCCCTCCCCTAATACTGTACACCGGGAGACCCCCTCCCCCCAATACTGTACACCGGGAGACCCCCTCCCCCCCAATAATGTACACCAGGAGATCCCCTCCCCCCCAATAATGTACACCGGGAGATCCCCTCCCCCCAATACTGTACACCGGGAGATCCCCTCCCCCCAATACTGTACACCGGGAGATCCCCCCCCCCAATACTGTACACCAGGAGATCCCTCCCCCCCAATACTGTACACCGGGAAATCCCCTCCCCCCTAATACTGTACCCTGGGAGACCCCCTCCCCCCAATACTGTACACCAAGAGATCCCCTCCCCCCAATACTGTACACCAAGAGATCCCCTCCCCCCCAATACTGTACACCGGGAGATCCCCCTCCCCCAATACTGTACACCGGGAGATCCCCCTCCCCCCCAATACTGTACACCGGGAGACCCCCTCCCCCCCAATACTGTACACCGGGAGATCCCCCTCCCCCAATACTGTACATCGGGAGATCCCCTCCCCCCCAATACTGTACCCCGGGAGATCCCCTCCCCCCAATACTGTACACACCAGGAGACCCCCTCCCCATCAGAAGATCCCCCCCCCCCCCCCCAATGCTGTACACACTCTTTTCCCCAACCCCATTACTAGAATATTGTACACATAGGGATTCCCCCCCATTGGAAGACCCCCCCATACTGTTCCCACTAGGGGATCCCCTGCCAGAAGAGCCTCCCTAATGTACCCAACAGGGCATCCCCTCCTGGAACTCCTCTCCCCCAATACTATACTCACTGGGGATCCCTTTTCCCAATCGAAAGACCCCCCAATACTGTACCCACCAGGAGATCCCCCTCCCCCAATACTGTACACACTGGTGATCCCTTTCCCCAATTGAAAGACCCCCAATACTGTACTCACCAGGAGATCCCCCTCCCCCAATACTGTACCCACCAGGAGATCCCCCTCCCCCAATACTGTACCCACCAGGAGATCCCCCTCCCCCAATACTGTACCCACCAGGAGATCCCCTTCCCCCAATACTGTACCCACCAGGAGATCCCCTCCCCCAATACTGTACCCACCAGGCGATCCCCCTCCCCCAATACTGTACCCACCAGGAGATCCCCCTCCCCCAATACTGTACCCACCAGGAGATCCCCTCCCCCAATACTCTACCCACCAGGAGATCCCCCTCCCCCAATACTCTACCCACCAGGAGATCCCCCTCCCCCAATACTGTACCCACCAGGAGATCCCCCTCCCCCAATACTGTACCCACCAGGAGATCCCCTCCCCCAATACTGTACCCACCAGGAGATCCCCTCCCCCAATACTCTACCCACCAGGAGATCCCCCTCCCCCAATACTGTACCCACCAGGAGATCTCCCTCCCCAATCCTGTACCCACCAGGAGATCCCCCTCCCCCAATACTGTACCCACCAGGAGATCCCCCTCCCCCAATACTCTACCCACCAGGAGATCCCCCTCCCCCAATACTGTACCCACCAGGAGATCCCCCTCCTCCAATACTGTACCCACCAGGAGATCCCCCTCCCCCAATACTGTACCCACCAGGAGATCCCCCTCCCCAATACTGTACCCACCAGGAGATCCCCCTCCCCCAATACTCTACCCACCAGGAGATCCCCCTCCCCCAATACTGTACCCACCAGGAGATCCCCCTCCCCCAATACTGTACCCACCAGGAGATCCCCCTCCCCCAATACTGTACCCACCAGGAGATCCCCCTCCCCCAATACTATACTCACTGGGGATCCCTTTTCTCAATCGAAAGACCCCCCAATACTGTACCCACCAGGAGATCCCCCTCCCCCAATACTGTACACACTGGTGATCCCTTTCCCCAATTGAAAGACCCCCAATACTGTACTCACCAGGAGATCCCCCTCCCCCAATACTGTACCCACCAGGAGATCCCCCTCCCCCAATACTGTACCCACCAGGAGATCCCCCTCCCCCAATACTGTACCCACCAGGAGATCCCCTTCCCCCAATACTGTACCCACCAGGAGATCCCCTCCCCCAATACTGTACCCACCAGGCGATCCCCCTCCCCCAATACTGTACCCACCAGGAGATCCCCCTCCCCCAATACTGTACCCACCAGGAGATCCCCTCCCCCAATACTCTACCCACCAGGAGATCCCCCTCCCCCAATACTCTACCCACCAGGAGATCCCCCTCCCCCAATACTGTACCCACCAGGAGATCCCCCTCCCCCAATACTGTACCCACCAGGAGATCCCCTCCCCCAATACTGTACCCACCAGGAGATCCCCTCCCCCAATACTCTACCCACCAGGAGATCCCCCTCCCCCAATACTGTACCCACCAGGAGATCTCCCTCCCCAATCCTGTACCCACCAGGAGATCCCCCTCCCCCAATACTGTACCCACCAGGAGATCCCCCTCCCCCAATACTCTACCCACCAGGAGATCCCCCTCCCCCAATACTGTACCCACCAGGAGATCCCCCTCCTCCAATACTGTACCCACCAGGAGATCCCCCTCCCCCAATACTGTACCCACCAGGAGATCCCCCTCCCCAATACTGTACCCACCAGGAGATCCCCCTCCCCCAATACTCTACCCACCAGGAGATCCCCCTCCCCCAATACTGTACCCACCAGGAGATCCCCCTCCCCCAATACTGTACCCACCAGGAGATCCCCCTCCCCCAATACTGTACCCACCAGGAGATCCCCCTCCCCCAATACTGTACCCACCAGGAGATCCCCCTCCTCCAATACTGTACCCACCAGGAGATCCCCTCCCCCAATACTCTACCCACCAGGAGATCCCCCTCCCCCAATACTGTACCCACCAGGAGATCCCCCTCCTCCAATACTGTACCCACCAGGAGATCCCCTCCCCCAATACTCTACCCACCAGGAGATCCCCCTCCCCCAATACTGTACCCACCAGGAGATCCCCCTCCTCCAATACTGTACCCACCAGGAGATCCCCTCCCCCAATACTCTACCCACCAGGAGATCCCCCTCCCCCAATACTGTACCCACCAGGAGATCCCCCTCCCCAATACTGTACCCACCAGGAGATCCCCCTCCCCCAATACTCTACCCACCAGGAGATCCCCCTCCCCCAATACTGTACCCACCAGGAGATCCCCCTCCCCCAATACTGTACCCACCAGGAGATCCCCCTCCCCCAATACTGTACCCACCAGGAGATCCCCCTCCCCCAATACTGTACCCACCAGGAGATCCCCCTCCCCCAATACTGTACCCACCAGGAGATCCCCCTCCTCCAATACTGTACCCACCAGGAGATCCCCCTCCCCCAATACTGTACCCACCAGGAGATCCCCCTCCTCCAATACTGTACCCACCAGGAGATCCCCTCCCCCAATACTCTACCCACCAGGAGATCCCCCTCCCCCAATACTGTACCCACCAGGAGATCCCCCTCCTCCAATACTGTACCCACCAGGAGATCCCCTCCCCCAATACTCTACCCACCAGGAGATCCCCCTCCCCCAATACTCTACCCACCAGGAGATCACCCCCCCCCCCCCTACTGTACCTACTTGGACTCCTCTGCAGTCTGCTGAGCAATTGATCACCTGCCTCCACTGTACCCACCACTGAGCCCTGTCTGACCCGCTAGTATTCTCACTCTGCCCACTGAGCCTGGCACATCCTATTTAGTGCTTATCCACTGATCCTCACACAGGTTCTACCACACCACCCATCATCTCCAGCCTGTGTACAGCCTCTCTATAGGACCCCTCACTATTGCTGAGTGGTAACTTGGGATGATGTGTTGTCATTCCTTGTGAATTGTGTCCCAACACACCCCTCACCCACAGACGTCACAGCCAGCAAGGCTACTGGGACATGAGAGGGCTCATTCCCATCAATGCCCGGGCTCTACACTGTATGTAGTGTGGTCTCAACTGCTCGGGTAAAGCTGGTGTATATATGGGGGTCTCCGATACACTGGCCGTACATACTCAATCACCGGTGTAAAAGTAAAGCCTGGACTCTCTTCACACCCCCAGGTCTTCCATTACTTGGTATTATGGCCAATAACCGGCACCCCTCAGCAAGCCTTGTAATACCCAACCAGCCATGTTTTATCACAGCCAAGCTCACCAGATGTGTGGGGCTCTGTAACCACTGAGTCACATACTTCTCTCAGCCACACTCTCTGACTTCTCTTGCTACTTTGACAAATGCTACATTCTGGAAGGCTTTGCAGCCATGGACTTAAGGCTGCATTTACGCCTGAGCGGTTTCAGCTCGTAAAACGCTCATCGCAAAAGTTCAAGAACGCCCAACAAGCAAAATCCCATTTGTTTAAATGGCCCCCGTTCACATCTGAGCATTCTGTTGCCTGAAGCGAAAAGGTCTGGTGTCACCCGCAGACCACCTCCATCCCAATATATGCAAAAAAAAACAGGAAATCGCCCCGGGACTTTAAATGAGGTAAATGCAGTTAGCCAACAATTGACAGAGTAAATGCAGTCTCAAAATTTATTAAAATAGTCATGCAAACGTAAACATGAATCGTGGCCAAGCCATTGAAATGATACATACAGTAGAAAATGTCATCACACGTATCATGATGTAAATTGCAGTGTACACAGGCTTTAAAAGTATCCCAACGCGTTTCGCAAGACCATGCTCGCTTCATCAGGGGTAGATGCGTGTGTAGTACGTCTGTAGGGGGTATAATGAACCAAATAAGTATCAACACAGACATGGTATCATGACAATTAGTCGAGAGGGTCCAAAAACGCATGACCCTATACTCACCTGGGGCTGGAACAGACTACCAATTACTTGATACCCAGAGGCGCCTAAATCAAAACGCCTGAAACTCAAAAGAGTACAGGAGCTTCTTTTTGGCAGATTACGGGCAGTCTTCTGCTTTTTTTTTTTTTTTACATTGGTGACCTTTTGACCTGTACAAAATCGCGGTAAAAATATGTGACTAAATGATACGCTCAGGTGTGAATGCAGCCTACCACTTTACATGCCCTCACCCATCTACCCACCTTTCCTGGTCTACACCCTCACCCTAGTACCCTCTATGAATGATAAAGTTTCACCATCCATGCAGCCTGGAGTGGTGGTCCTGGGGTTTGAAAACTCTGCTGTTCTTCCTCCTCTTCTTTCCTTAGAGAGACCAGGACAGATCAGGGCAGTTCTGATTGGTCAGTGCGGTCACTTGTCGCCACTGACCAATTGGAACTGCTCTGATCTGTCCTTGTGTCGCTATGGAAAGAAGAGGCAGAACAGCACGGGTTCCAAACCCCAGGACCCACCACTCCAGGCTGCATGGATGGTGAGGCTGGGTTCACACTGAGGAACGGAGCGGTTCACAGCAGGGGTCCAGTGCGTCTCTGATCTAATGGTGGCTTTCCTTATGGTGACTACAGTGGACCATGCACATGGAATTTGTGATGAAATGGCACCCCCCCCCCCCATGCCAACTGTCCTGTAAAGCAGGGATTTGCAATTAGCGGAACTCCAGCTGTTGCAAAACTACAGGTCCCATCATGCCTCTGTGTCATGTTTGTGGTTGTCAGAGTCTTGCTATGCCTCATGGGACTTGTAGTTCTGCAACAGCTGGAGGTTCGCTAATTACATATCCCTGCTGTAAAGGAAAGATGGCTATATTACCAGTTCTCAGGGTGCTCCAGTCCGGTCACGTGATCTCCCCAGCGGCCGGCCTAAAGGTAGAGACAAGAGCTTGCCAACAACAGCTGCAAAACCTGCGTGGTGACGTCACCCGTAGACTTGATATGGGGCATCTGCTGTCCCTTCTTTCCCCTGAAGCTCAATGCTGGAAGCCGATCATTTGACCAAACCAGAGTACCCTTAGATGGGGTAAGTATACACATCTTTCCTTTAGTAAGGTAATGGTGATCCTTGGCACCCCACATGTTTTGGAACTGCATTTCCCATGATGCTCATGCACTCTGCAGTGTAGGTGAGCATCATGGGAAATGTAGTTCCAAAACATCTGGGGTGCCAAGATTCGCTATCACTGCCCTAGGCCATCTTTATGTAGGGCTTATGCCGCGTACACACGATCGGAATTCCGGCCTGCAAAAGACCGATGAGAGTTTTTCCATCGGAAAATGCGACCGTGTGTACGCTCCATCGGAATTTTGTGGGCCGAATTCCACCGAGCAAAAGATTGAGAGCATGTTCTCAATTTTTCGGTCGGAAAAAGTTCCTATCCGAAAATGCGATCGTCTGTGGCAATTCCGACGCGCAAAATTCCTACGCATACTTGGAAACAATTCGACGTATGCTCGGAAGCATTGAACTTCATTTTCTTGGCTAGTCGTAGTGTTGTACGTCACCGCGTTCTTGACGGTCGTAAGTTCAGTGAACGTTTGTGTGACCGTGTGTATGCAAGGCAAACTTGAACGGAATCCCGTCGGAAAAGCCGTCATATCTTTTTCCGACGAGAAGTCCGATCATGTGTACGCGCCATTAGAATGGGGGGTGGGAGCAGGTTTTTAGCCCCTGCAATCCCTGTACAGCATGGCTGGAGTGTGAGAGGAAGAAGCAGCACAAGGATCCCACCAGTTCTCATGCTGATAAGGGGAGAGAACCGAGAGATGAGCTCTATATTGAAAATGATACAATGTACACATGCTTGTTACTTCCAAAAAGAATTTATTGAAACAAAACTGCAACAAAAACTATTTATTTTATCTTTGATTGAACTATTCATTAAAGCGGAGCTCCACCTTAAAAAAAAAATATTAAAAGCCAGCAGCTACAAATACTGCAGCTGCTGACCTTTAATAAGTGGACACTTACCTGTCCCAGGGTCCAGCGATGTCGGCAGCCGATCGATCGCTCGTCTCTCAGCTGCCCCCCGCCGCCATCCTCGGTCAGGGAATCAGGAAGTGAAGCGTTGCGGCCTCACTGCCCGGTTCCCTACTGCGCATGCGCGAGTCACGCTGCGTGTCTTTACTGGTACCTGTTGTATTCTTTGGAACTGTGTGTTTCCTAGAACACAACGGGGGGGGGGGGGGGTATCTGCGGCTATCTATGCCCGGAAGTGGGTGCAGATACCTGTATTAGACAGGTATCTGCACCCCCTCCCCCCTGAAAGGTGCCAATTGTGTGCACCGGAGGGGGGGAGGAATCCGATGAGCGGAAGTTCCTCTTTAGGGTGGAACTCCGCTTTAAGCCCCTCCGGTTCACTCTGCCACGACTTTTCATGCAACTTGAGAGTTCAGAGTCGCATCCCATTAACGGCAATGGAACCATTCTAATCGGTGCGACCCAAGCTGCTCCAACATAGAAAAAGGTTCCTGCACTACTTTGGGGGCAAGTTCAACACAAATTGCATTGAGTTCTGTTAAAGAAGTCGTATGCAAGCATCAATGAAGTCGCACAGGGATGTCGGAATCAAAGTGGCACAACTTTGAAGCCACAGCAGTTAGATCTTATTTTTGGTTAGAGTTCTGTTGTAATCTTTACATATAATGCACAACACAAACCTCTGCTTAGCTGCCTTTTAGGGGCAGTTCACAGCACATGCAGTCCACTGCGATTTTTTCTTTTTTGGCATCAAATGCATGGAAAGTAGGTTATATGGTTTTCAATGGTATAGTTCACACCAGTGCGGTCAATTTCAGGGCGCCCCAGTTCCAGAAGAAAAAAAAAAATAGAACATGCTGCATTTTTCCTGTACTGGAAAGCAGTAAAATGCATTGAAATGCATACAAAACGCACCGGCCCCAGTACAGAGAAAAAAAAGCATCTGGAAATGTAAAAAAGATGCACTGGAATGCATCAAATACATGCATGCAGAAACGCATCCGGAACAGATCTGGAGTGTGTTTTTGTGTTGTGAACTAGCCCACAGGCTTCATGTACACTAACCTACATCGGCAGCTCCTAAGCTTCCCGCTGGCCACAGAAAAAACGCCAAACCGTTGCAAAAACGTGCCACAGTATACATAGGCCAATGTACATGAAGCCTTAGCCCAGATGTTGGCTGATGTATCTTCATGTACAGTTTCATGGCAGTGAAGTTTCTCGGAGAAGGTTATTGGAGTCGGTGAACACCTTGGGCAGCTCTGGCCGGCTCAGTGCCAGGCTTGGCAACCATCCTTATTAGACATGTGCAATTCGTTTAGTTCCAAACTCGTTTTTTTAACGAATTTCGACAAATTTGTTAATTCGGAAATATCCGAATTAACGAAAACCCGTTTACTGAATTTTTTTCGGAAATCTGAAATAATAACTAATAATATATTAACTACTACTATTAAAGTATAGATATTGGAATCTCCTTTCTAATTTGGCTGTTAGTGAACGTAACGAATTTATCTGAAGTTACGAATTATCCGAAAAACCGAATGCCGCATCTAAATAAACAGAACGTAACGCCCCTGTGGGCGAGTGTGGCCAATCTGGGACGACGTCGTCCCATAATGAGAGCCGCACCGCCCTGCCGTCATTTGACAGTGGGCGGGAGGCAACTGGTTAAGCACCTGAATGTGACCTGTTATTGTCCTCTTGCGGTCTCTTTACAGCAGGGCTGTGGTGTGAAAGCAAACAAGCAGCCAATCTGTTTCACATGCTCACAAGAAGCATACTGATAGGATGAGAAAGCAGAGGTGTACTGTGTGATACTTCTGTCTTTGTCCAGTCACAAGTTGGGGTGGGTCCAGAATGACCTGGGCTCAGAGGAAGTGGTCTGAATTAGTCTGGCCATCAGACTAAGGACATCTACTGGAGGAAAAAAAAGTATAGCTTATTTACCCCTGCTCCATTAGAAGGATTTTCTTTCTCTCACTGTCTTGGGGACAACCTTTTCTCCAGACGGGAAGTGAAAGAAACACCAACATCAAAATACCTTTTTATAGTAGGGGATGAATAGTAGACAGGTTCGTTTCATTCCGAATTGAAATTCAGACATATTTTTCTTTATTCGGAAATTCAGATGTATCCGGATTACAATAGTAACGAATTGAAACAAATCCGAAATAACAAAACAAAATTTTGGACAAAATTTTGGACGAAATGCAAATAGTTTCCGAAAAGAATAAAATAGAACAGAAAATAAAGGAATATAATAGAGTAAAACAGAATAGAAAATAAATGACTAGAATAGAAAATAAAGAAATATCATAGAGTAAAACAGAATAGAAAATAAATAAATAGAATAGAAAACAAATGAACAGAAAATAAAGTGATAGAATAATAAAAGAATAGCGTAAAACATAACAAAAAAGAATAGAAAATAAAGAAATAGAATATAACCATCTTCTGAAATTCAGATTTCAAATGGAATAAAATGTAAACACAATAGAAAATAATAGAATATAACTTTCCAAGATTCAAATAAAATAAATTCAAATTTGAATAAAAAATACAAAAGAATAGAAAATAATAGAATAGAAAGAATATATCTGTTTTCCTAATTTCGAATAGAATAAATCCTAATTCGAACAGAAAAGAATAGAATATAATAGAACAGAAAATAAAAGAATAGAATAGAAAAAAAAACAATAGAATGGGATAGAAACAATATAACCATCATCCAAAATTCGAATGAAATTAGATTTGAATGCGATTTGATTGCATTTCAAATGGAATTATAATTTGCCGCCAGTAAAGGGATGGAATATGGGAGTTAAGGACTTGTTTTGTACAGTTTCCGAATTCGGAAAATTTGAATTGATTCTAATAAAAAAAAATGAATTCCAAAAATGACTTTATGTAAATACCGAATCGAAAACAACACAAAACAAATGTTTTTATTCTGCACATGTCTAATTAATAGGAAGTGAGAGTAAATCTCTCTATGACCTAGCAGAATAACGTTTGGCTGCAGTTACACTTTAATTCTTTAAATTCAAAGGGAACAGCTTCCAGTATTGGCGAGCCAGTCTCTGTTCTTGATCTATTTATACTGTATGTGCACGTGCCAAGGTTTCTCATTGTTTATATTATGGTTCACCGCCAGTAAAGGGATGGAGCATGGGAGTTACGGGACTGTCATCTTTATCTTATATCCTTACCCACTATTACTGAAGTAAACAGGACCTGAGCAAGTTTTCTAGCATGTGACTTGTATTATTGTTTTTCTTGCTCAGGTCCTGTTTACTCCAGCGCCTCCTGCTGGCAGAACAGGCAAAGAGCGGCTCCTGCACAATCTGGAAGGCTGTGGCAGTCCATGCATGGCGGTCTAAGCATCGCTTGTATCCATCAGGCTATGTAACAGGGTTTAAACTTGCAAGCAATAATGAGAACTTGCTAAAATCATAGTTGTATGTTACTGTAAGCAGTGATTTTTTTTTTTTACCCTTTCACATCAGAAATGGGAACAGTCCCTTCCCTGCTTGCTTCAAATCCATCATCTGCTGAATTGGGGGGGAAAGTCTAGACAAGCTCTGGGAGGAGATGGTCTCAGTGGGCATGTGCAGCTTTATTGTCACCATCATTGTCGGCGAGATCTCGGTGTATGGCCTCCTACAAACAGAGCAACTATATAAAAATGCTTGTAAACTGCATTCATTACTTACTCTGGGGTCTATTTATAAAACATTAATTGGACGAATGTCACTCACATTTGTTCCGGCTGGATGAATTTTTCTTCTATTTTCTGTAATAGTTTAATTCCTATGATTATCAGCTCCACCTAGTGGCCAAAATGTGCTATGTTTTCTCAGTGAGGTACTTTGGAAAACAATACTGCATTATGGCCACTAGATGGCGCTGACAATCATAGGAATGAATGTATTAATGAAAATACTGGGGCGGTTTGTCCAGACAGCACGAATGTGTGTGACATTCGTCCAACAAATGTTTAATAAACAGCCCCTTATGTGTATAGAAAACCTATGAGAGGGATGAGGGCTGCCATTGCTGACCTCCTGAAAATCTTGATTGTCACTGGAACAACCCTTGAAATAGTTTCCAGGTTTTAGGGAACCCCTTGCTAAAATGAATTATACCTGCAGCTGACAGTGAAGTAGCATGATCAGTAAGTTGTAGAAAGTTAAATAAAGAATCATGAAATATTAAAAATGGAAAGAATGTCTTGTACCTACAGTAAATGACACCCAGAGCAGATCTTTTTTAATACTCATCATTCTATTCTTTTCAATAATAATCTTGAACTGAATAATAATAACAGAAAATGAAATACATGTAGTAAAAATTGATGTGTCCTCTTACATTGGTGGTCAGTGAAGAAATTACTCCTTACATTGGTGGCCAGTGAAGAAATTACTCCTTACATTGGTGGTCAGTGAAGAAGCAACCCCTTACATTGGTGGCCAGTGAAGAAATTACTCCTTACATTGTTGGTCAGTGAAGAAGCGACGTCTTACATTGGTGGTCAATAAAGAAACAACTCCTTACATTGGTGGTCAGTGAAGAAGCGACTCCTTACATTGGTGGCCAGTGAAGAAATTACTCCTTACATTGGTGGTCAGTGAAGAAGCAACCCCTTACATTGGTGGCCAGTGAAGAAATTACTCCTTACATTGTTGGTCAGTGAAGAAGCGACGTCTTACATTGGTGATCAATAAAGAAACAACTCCTTACATTGGTGGCCAGTGAAGAAGCGACCCCTTACATTGGTGGCCAGTGAATAAATGACTCCTTACATTGGTGGTCAGTGAAGAAGCGACCCCTTTACATTGGTGGCCAGTGAAGAAATTACTCTTTACATTGGTGGTCAGTGAAGAAGCGACACCTTACATTGGTGGCCAGTGAAGAAGCGACCCCTTACATTGGTGGCCAGTGAAGAAGCGACCCCTTACATTGGTGGTCAGTGAAGAAGCGACACCTTACATTGGTGGCCAGTGAAGAAGCGACCCCTTACATTGGTGGCCAGTGAAGAAGCGACCCCTTACATTGGTGGTCAGTGAAGAAGCGACCCCTTTACATTGGTGGCCAGTGAAGAAATTACTCCTTACATTGGTGGTCAGTGAAGAAGCGACACCTTACATTGGTGGTCAGTGAAGAAGCGACCCCTTACATTGGTGGTCGGTGGAAAATTGCACCCTTGCACTGGTAGTTAGTGTAGGTAAGAGACCAGTCTACCATTGCTCAGTGATCAAGGAACCCCTAGCAACCTTAGATGGAACCCTAGGGTACTACAGAACCCTGATTAAGAATGGCTGATCTACGTCATAGCACTTATGCTGGCCATACACTATACGAAAAAAATTGGCCGAAAAAACGTTCATATAGACACTTTATTTATTTTTCGGCAAGTTAATGGGCACAAATCGATCATCGTTTGTGACGTTTTTGTGGAAAAAAAACGAACGGCAAGTTTGGAAAATTTTTGCCGAACGTACGATAAATTGCAAGGTTAATGTGTTTCCCGTCCGAACTGTCTGCACTAGGTATATGTAAAAAAACCAACAAAAAATTATTTATTTATGTCCACTGAACGATTTCTGGGTCATTACTTGATGGCACGATCGTTTGCGGTCACGGTCGAACGTTAGTTTTTCGAAAATGTGTTCGGCCGATTTTTCGTATAGTGTATAGCCAGCATAAGAGTAGTGCAAATCTGGAGTGTCAGAGTTCCTTATCCCTATACTTGTTCTGAGTCAGTATGGAATCCATTGGATCGGGATGACAGCCGGTGTTCTATCGATATGTGCCCTCCGTCGCATAGTGCCCACACATTCGCAGGACGGAGCCACACTCCAGCTGATTTGCCGCTCAGCTGGACTGACGTCGCCATGGCGCATGCGCACATCATAGGAGGCAGTTTTCGATGGGAGAGGGACTTTCACGGACACAATTGAAAGCTATTCACAGAGCGGAGGGGGGCACCATAGTTGTTACATTATGCCTCGCTGTTGCAGGGCAGCTTGTGGCTGTGTTGAAGGGCGGGTTTTGTCTGTGTTGCAACTCGTCCTTAGACACAGGCGCTGATGAAGACACTAAAGCCGCCATGCAACACTGACAAAAGGCGACCTTGAGCACACTGAAACCCCGCCCCCTCAAACAGCGAGGCACAATATGAGCACTGTGTCCCTCCGCTCTGTGAATAGCTTTTAATAGTGTCCGTGATATTCTCTCTCCCGTCTAAAAATGCCTCCTCTAATGTGCGCATGCGCCATGGTGACGTCATTCCAGCTGTTTGCCACATATCGATAGAACACCGGCTTCAATTATTATATAGGCTCTGAGACAGGTGTTGGAGCATACATGGGGCTGATAATGTTGTCCTCCTCAGACCTAGCAATCACTAGACCCAAGTGCTACATTATGACGGGAGGGGGGGTGGCACATGCTCTCTCACACTTGCAATCACCGGGTACTGTGGCGTGGCTCTAGTGGTGGAACCCAGAAATGGCTACTATAAGTGGGTCGAGAGGTGGGCTGAATGGTCAGTGACAGTTTAACTCAGCCTTTCTCAACCTTCTAACCCCAGGGGAACCCTTAAAGTAATTGTCAGGTTTTTGGGACCCTTCTAAAACAGTCATCAGGGGTCAGTGAAAAGAGTGTCCCCATTACAATGGTGGTCAGGGAGAAGTGTCCCCATTACAATGGTGGTCAGGGAGAAGAGTGTCCCCATTACAGTGGTGGTCAGGGAGAAGAGTGTCCTCATTACAGTGGTGGTCAGGGAGAAGAGTGTCCTCATTACAATCGTGGTCAGGGAGAAGAGTGTCCTCATTACAGTGGTGGTCAGGGAGAAGAGTGTCCTCATTACAGTGGTGGTCAGGGAGAAGAGTGTCCTCATTACAGTGGTGGTCAGGGAGAAGAGTGTCCTCATTACAGTGGTGGTCAGGGAGAAGAGTGTCCCCATTACAATGGTGGTCAGGGAGAAGAGTGTCCCCATTACAGTGGTGGTCAGGGAGAAGAGTGTCCTCATTACAGTGGGTGGTCAGGGAGAAGAGTGTCCTCATTACAGTGGTGGTCAGGGAGAAGAGTGTCCTCATTACAGTGGTGGTCAGGGAGAAGAGTACCGCCCCCCCCCCCCCCCCCATAACATTGGTGGTCAGTGAAAAGAGTGTCCCCATAACATTGGCGGTCAGAATGCCACCCTTAAAAGATTGTTAATCCCATGCCACTGGTTTGACCAAAGGGCATTGGCCACAAGACTATGCAGGCACCATAAGATGAAATCCCAGCAGGTCACAGCTCATCACATCAGAGCCTCCCCCCCATCATATCAGAGGCACCCCTATTACATCAGAGGTCCTCCCATCACATCAGAGGCACCTCTTCACATCAGACGTCCCACCATTATATCAGAGGCACTCCTTCACATCAGAGGTCCCCCATTATATTAGAGGCACTCTTTCACGTCAGAGGTTCCCCCATCACAGCCCCCTTCACATGAGAGTTCCCCCCATCACATTAGAGCCCCCTTCACATCAGAGGTCCCCCCCATTATATCAGAGGTCCCCCCATCACATTAGAGCCCCCTTCACATCAGAGGTTCCCCCATTATATCAGAGGCACTCCTTCTCATCAGAGGTCCTCCCATTGTATCATTGGCCCCCTTCACATCAAAGGTCTTCCCATTGTATCAGTGGCCCCCCTTCACATCAGAGGTCCTCCCATTGTATCAGTGGCCCCCCTTCACATCAGAGGTCCTCCCATTGTATCAGTGGCCCCCCTTCACATCAGAGGTCCTCCCATTGTATCAGTGGCCCCCCTTCACATCAGAGGTCCTCCCATTGTATCAGTGGCCCCCCCTTCACATCAGAGGTCCTCCCATTGTATCAGTGGCCCCCCTTCACATCAGAGGTCCTCCCATTGTATCAGTGCCCCCCCCTTCACATCAGAGGTCCTCCCATTGTATCAGTGGCCCCCCCTTCACATCAGAGGTCCTCCCATTGTATCAGTGGCCCCCCTTCACATCACAGCACCTCACCATGTAAGAGTCTCCACATCACATCAAAGTCAGAGGCCCTCCATCATGACAGAGTACCCTTATCACAGAATCAGAGGCCCCCATCTCAAGTCCTCCCTATACATGAGAGTCCCCCCACCCATCAACGTGCCCACATGTCAAAGTCCCCCCCCCCCCCATTCCTCTTGTCAAAGGCCCCTTTTACATCAGAGGCTTTCGTCACTACAAGGTTCAGTGGCACAGTGGTTGAGAAACACTGGATTATATGATGGAGAGGAGTAATGACTCAGTAAGCTTAGTTATGACATAGCGCCATCACCTGGTAGCTCTCTTTTAAGGATGAGTTCCGGCGTGTTCGCACAGCCCACGTGCAGAGCCCGCCAGGAAGTCGGCACTGCGCTAATCACAGGCAGTGAGACATTTCCCGATGTGCGGCTGCAGAGATCTGGAAATGTCTCTGCCTCTGACTAGCGCAGCGCAGTGCCGACTTCCTGGTGGGCTCTGCACGTGGGCTGTGCGAACACCCCGGAAACTTGCTCTCTTTCTAACTCGCTGTATCTTGAAGCCAAACTTTAATTGAATCACACATGTGCAATCCCGCTAAGCCATAATTGTGACGAATGATGTAGCCAGGTCCCTGACCTCTAGAGCAGTTAGGTTGCAAGGTTAGGCCAAAGACTTACCTCAACCTATTGATTGGACAATGAGGGAGCGGCAGCATTCGACTGATGACAACCCTGTGCTCCATGGTCTTGTATGGATTGTCAGCACTGTGCAAAGCAATGTTGCCTGACCTTTTCCCAACCGGACGATTCCAATATAAAAACAGAGGCTGGGCACTTATACTAGCTGTATACTGTTTATCATTTACAATGAATGCCTGGAGCTCCATATTGGCTGGGCTTTTGAAAACAATTTTAATCTTCATTCATAAGGAAGACCTAAACTCCTATGCCCTGTATACACGGTCGGATTTTCGGACGGAAAAAGTGCGATCGGATTGTGTCGTCGGAAATTCCGATCGTTTGTGGGCTCCATCTGACTTTTTCCGTCGAAATTTCCGACACACAAAGTTTGAGAGCAGTATATAAAATTTTCCGACAACAAAATCCGATCGGTTAAATTCCGATCGTGTGTACACATATCCGACGCACAAAGTGCCACGCATGCTCAGAATAAATTAAGAAACGAAAGCCATTGGATACTGCACCGTTTATAGTCCCGACGTACGTGTTTTACGTCACCGCGTTCAGAACGATCGGATTTTCCGACAACTTTGTGCAACTGTGTGTATGCAAGACAAGTTTGAGCCAACATCCGTCGGAAAAAATCCATGGATTTTGTTGTCGGAATGTCCGATCAATGTCCGGCCGTGTGTACGGGGCATAAGTTGTCTAGGATACCCGTATCAATACAATGGCATTTTATTTTAGTTTGTTAAAATACAGTTTTTACCTTTACATCCACTTCCTGCCTACATGCCCTCCGGTGACGGCTGCACGATGGTTTCGACCGGCTTCTCGATGGGGACAACGGTGGACCTTGCCTGTACCGTGTATGTCAGCATCAGCATGGCTGCCCTGGACAGGTGACAACACTGGAGTGCATTTGGGAGACAGTTGTCCCCACATACCAGGAAGTGCCTGAACAAGGACCTCCATGGGTACATCACCGGATAATCCCTGGATGGGAGCTGCAGATCTAAAGATTGAAAGAGAAATCTGACCTCCAGTCTTGCACAGTTGTACCGGCTCCTCTCCTGGACTGAAATGGCATCTTCTGATTTCACTGTACCCTTCGGACTTGTCACAGCGTGCATCAGAAGCATGTGTGCATATGTACAAATTAGAAAATGTTCTTTTATTTTGCATAAGCCCATATGCTGTTTACGATAGCAGCGGCGTATACCCAAGTATGGCTGCACCGTGCACACAGACATTCGTGTCAATGACAGGCTGAACGCTGCACCTGGGCTACCCAGGGGGGAGGAAATATATCGACAATTACACTGAATGGGCGCAGCTGGCCTGTGTGCAAAAGCCCTGAAGGTAATCAACTCTGACTTCCCTCTGATTTTCTTTGTTCTGGGTTCGTGCCCTCACAAGTACTGAAGCTAGAAACAGCAAAGCAACTGATATTTTTCCGTTTCCAAGCAACTGACATTTTTTCTACTTCCAAGCAACTGACATTTTTTTGCTTCTAAGCAACTGACATTTTTCTACTTCCAAGCACTTGAAATTGTTTTGCTTCCAAGCATCTGACACTTTCCACATCCAAGCAACTGACCTTTTTTTTTTGCTTCCAACCAACTGATATTTTTCTGTTTCCAAGCAACTGACATTTTTCTACTTCCAAGCAACTGACATTTTTCCACTACCAAGCAACTAACATTTTTTTGCTTCTAAGCAACTGACATTTTTCTACTTCCAAGCACTTGACATTGTTTTGCTTCCAAGCATCTGACACTTTCCACATCCAAGCAACTGACCTTTTTTTTTGCTTCCAACCAACTGATATTTTTCTACTTCCAAGCATCTGACATTTTTCCACTAGGTAATCAACTCTGACTTCTCTCTGACTTTCTTTGTTCTGGGTTAGGGTCCTCACAAGTGCTGCAACTGGAAACAGCAAAGCAACTGACATTTTTCAGCTTCCAAGCAACTGACATATTTCTACTACCAAGCAACTGACATTTTTCTACTACCAAGCAACTGACATTTTTCTACTACCAAGCAACTGACATTTTTTTACTTCCAAGCAACTGATATTTTTTTGCTTCTAAGCAACTGAAATTTTTCTACTTCCAAGCAACTGACATTTTTCCACTACCAAGCAACTGACATTTTTCTACTTCCAAGCACTTGACATTGTTTTGCTTCCAAGCATCTGACACTTTCCACATCCAAGCAACTGACATTTTTTTTTGCTTCCAACAAACTGATATTTTTCTACTTCCAAGCAACTGACATTTTTCCACTAGGTAATCAACTCTGACTTCTCTCTGACTTTCTTTGTTCTGGGTTAGGGCCCTCACGAGTACTGCAACTGGAAACAAAGCAAAGCAACTGATATTTTTCAGCTTCCAAGCAACTGACATATTTCTACTTCCAAGCAACTGACATTTTTCTTCTACCAAGCAACTGACATTTTTCTACTACCAAGCAACTGACATTTTTCTACTACCAAGCAACTGACATTTTTTTACTTCCAAGCAACTGATATTTTTTTGCTTCTAAGCAACTGACATGTTTTTACTTCCAAGCACTTGATATTGTTTTTCTTCCAACCAACTGACATTTTTTCTACTTCATAGCAACTGATATTTTTTTGCTTCCAAAGTAACTGACATGTTTGCACTTCCAAGTAACTGACATTTTTCTACTTACAAGCAACTGAAATTTTTTTGCTTTTGGGCAACTGACATTTTGTCACTTCTGACATTTTTTCACTTCCAAGCATCTGACATGCCTGCCTCCATCTCACTCACATGACAGAAAACATTCACTTGGGCCATAGACGTTAAAATGGAACTAAACCCACAAACGTAACGGTTTTCCAAAACAGTTAAAGTCAAGGCATGCTGTAAATGATACTGTCACAGTTGCTTGTCCTCTCAATTGAACTGTCAAGCCATCAAAACACTGGTGTCATAGCTGATCACATGTGCAGCACCATGACGACTACAGACCAAACAGAGACTCCACTGACTCCATTCATTATTTTAGGTAAGCGGTGTATGGAGCTAACTCTGACCTGGTATCAGCCTCTTGTCATCCCCTGTACAGCAGAGCTCAGGCTGGGAGAAGGAGAACAGCACAAAGAACCAAACAACTTCACTACAATGCTCAGGTGTCATAAAGAAATATGCTGATAGGAGGAGAGAGCAGAGTGACAGAGAGATGAGCTTATTCGTCTGCTTCTCCGTTCACTTCCTAATCACAATCACTGAGTATTAGTGTAACCTCCACTGTACACATATATGCCAGGGCTGCGCTGTAACCAGCATACACTAAACAATCTGATTGTACAATCTTCTTTAAGCTGGCCATACACTATACAATCTCCTTTAAGATGGACATAATCTATACACTGTACAATCTCATCATACACTATACAATCTCCTTTAAGATGGACATAATCTATACACTGTACAATCTCATCATACACTATACAATCTCCTTTAAGATGGACATAAACTATACACTGTACTATCTCCTCAGACACTATACAATCTCCTTTAAATGTACCAAAACAATGTAATAGGGGCATACACCTTTAGGCTCTGTTTCCACTAGTGCGACTTTTCATGCGACTTGGGACTGAAAAGTCGCATGACAAATTGTTTCCCATGATTTCCAATGAGTACCGTTCATATCTGTGCGACTTCAAGTCGCAGCGACTTCAAAGTAGTCCCTGCACTACTTTGGTCCCACTTTGATGCGATTTGAGGTCCATAGATACAGGCATTGCTTCAAATCGCGGTAAAAAGTCGCGGTAAAATCGCGGTAAAAAATCGCGGCAAAATCGCGAGACTTTGGGGACGCACTAGTGGAAACATAGCCTTACAATCTAATTAGTGTCTAATCAGGCAGACCCTCATATCTGATCTGATGGAGATTATACAATCAGATTGCAGAGTGTAGGGTCACCTTTAGATTTCCCATGAGCTTTGTAGGGTGGGGATCTGCCTGGTTACATACAATTGGATTGGATGGTTCAGGTGTGCCCTCTGAATATATATAGAGGAGATTGTCAATTAGATTGTAGAGAGCACAGCCATGAAATCTGCTGGTATTAGAAATATGAGGGAAGGTTTGCCGGTAGAATACTGGTCAGCAATGGGTAGGGCTTGAAAATAACGAACCTCCATATATTATGATGTCCATAAAACCTCTGACCCCACCTCTTTGAGGGAAGGAAGGCACAGCGTCCCCGACAACAAGGAGAACCCCAACACGGGGGGAAGGAACTGACACTATAAGAAAGGTACAGAGGAGGATGACTCTCAGGTGACTTTCAGGATGGCTCTCTAGGAGGACCCTCAGGTGACTCCCAGGTTGACCCCAAGAATGACTTTAAGGATAATTTTCAGGCCGACTCTCAGGTCAACTCTCAGAATGGCTCCCAAGTTGACTCTCAGGACAAATCTTTGGATGAAGTCTCAGGATGACTCTAATTATGACTCTCAGGTGGACTCTCAGAATGACCCTCAGGGCGACTCTTCTGTGACTCTCAGAATGGCTCCCATGTCAACTCTCAGGACAAACCTCTGGATGGCTCTCAGGTCAACTCTCAGGACAACTCTAGGGATGCCTCTCAGCTGGATTCTCAGGTCAACTCCCAGGACAAATCACTGGATGACTTTTAAGATAATTCTCAGGATGACTCTCAGAATTGCTCCTAAGTCGACTCTCGGGACAAATCTTCGGATGAGTCTCAGGATGACTCTCGGGTCAACTCTCAGGATGACTCTCAGGTGGACTCTCAAGACGACTCTCAGAATGGCTCCCAGGTCCACTCTGAGGACAAATCTCCGGATGGCTCTCAGGTCAACTCTCAGGACGACTCTCAGGATGACTCTTAGGTCGACTCTCAGGACAAATCTCTGGATGACTCTCAGGTCAAGTCTCAGGATGACTCTCAGAATGGCTCCCAAGTCGACTCTTGGGACAAATCCCTGGATGAGTCTCAGGATGACTCTCAAGACAAATCTCTGGATGAGTTTTAGGATGACTCTCGGGTCAACTCTTAGGATGACTCTAATTATGACTCTCAGGACAACTCTTCGGTGACTCTCAGGATGGCTCCCAGGTCCACTCTGAGGACAAATCACCAGATGGCTCTCAGGTCAACTCTCAGGACGACTCTCAGGATGACTCTCAGGACAAATCTCTGGATGACTCTCAGGTCAAGTCTCAGGATGACTCTCAGAATGGCTCCCAGGTCCACATTGAGGACAAATCTCCGGATGGCTCTCAGGTCAACTCTCAGGACGACTCTCAGGATGACTCTCGGGTCGACTCTCAGGACAAATCTCTGGATGACTCTCAGGTCAAGTCTGAGGATGACTCTCAGAATTGCTCCCAAGTCGACTCTCTGGAGAAATCTCTGGATGAGTCTCAGGATGACTCTCAGGACAAATCTCTGGATGAGTTTTAGGATGACTCTCGGGTCAACTCTTAGGATGACTCTAATTTTGACTCTCAGGACAACTCTTTGGTGACTCTCGGAATGGCTCCCAGGTCCACTCTGAGGACAAATCTCCGGATGGCTCTCAGGTCAAGTCTCAGGATGACTCTCAGAATGGCTCCCAAATCGACTCTCAGGACAAATCTCAGGATGACTCTCGGGTCAACTCTTAGGATGACTCTAATTATGACTCTCAGGACAACTCTTCGGTGACTCTTAGAATGGCTCCCAGGTCCACTCTCAGGACAAATCTCTGGATGACTCTCAGGTCAAGTCTCAGGATGACTCTCAGAATGGCTCCCAAGTCGACTCTTGGGACAAATCTCTGGATGAGTTTTAGGATGACTCTAATTATGACTCTCAGGACAACTCTTCGGTGACTCTCAGAATGGCTCCCAGGTCCACTCTCAGGACAAATCTCTGGATGGCTCTCAGGTCAACTCTTGGGATGCCTCTCAGGTGACCCCCAGGGCCTTTAGGACCACTCTCATATTGACTCTAAGGATGACTCTCGGGTGATTCTCAGAATGACTGATCAGCCAATGCACTATAGATACATGATATGATAAATAAAACCATGTGATCCTATCAGTGACAACGCTTAGAGATGACAAGTTCCCTTTAATAAAACCATGTGATCCTATCGGTGACAACGCTCAGGGATGACAGGTCCTTATTACACCCCGGGACACCTGTGACCCGCCCATCACACTGGCAGACATTCCCACCCACAACATGGCCGCCGCCCCCTACACATGTCGTCACTCCGGAGCCAGCTGTGTCCTCGCGTCACTAGTTGCCGGGGCTCGCCTAGTCTGCCCGCCAAGGCCAATCAGCGCCTTCGACGTCACCTGCCCGGAGAGACCCGCACAGAAGAGTGCGCAGTAAAGAAACAAGAGGGGCGCCCCGCCCCCTCGGCGTGTGAATGGGCGGGCCCGGCGGCGCGGTTTATTAATGGAGGTAGTGGGCGGCGCCTCGCAGTCCGGGGGGGTTCCGCAGGTGGGAAGGTGTGTGGAGGGGACTGCCTGAGAAAGACTGGAAGGATGAGCTCGGGAACGCCGTACATCGGGAGCAAGATCAGCCTGATCTCCAAGGCGCAGATCCGCTATGAGGGAATCCTCTACACCATCGACACCGAGAACTCCACTGTGGCCCTAGCCAAAGGTGCAGCCAGGGGCCCCGGGCCTGGGAGGAAGGGGGTGCACTGCTTGTGGATGTGCGTCACTGGGGAGGACACCAGCGTGTGCCCGGTGGGGGAGCGGGTCTCCCTGCGGAGGGATGACGTCATTCCGGGCACGGTGCTGGAGCCCGCTAGGGGGCGGGGACAAAGCCCTGTCACCCCAGGAGAGCACTGGAGGCCATGATGGTATGTAGGGTTATTAACCTGTGTGCTGGCACTCTGCAACCGGGGAACTACAGGTCACAGCGTGTCCTGGGGCAATGGGTGGGCAGGAAAGATGGAGGACACCATGGTGTCTCAAGGCTTCACCCTCTTTATTCTTTAACAGAAGGAAAGGCTTGACCATTTTACTGACCAAGTTTAGTCTCTTCTAGGTTGGGGCCCCCATTCAGATGTTGTGTTGGAGGCCCCCCTCCCTTGAGATGTTGGGTCGGAGGGCCCCCCTGGAGATCCAGTGCCCCTCTGAATCTTGGGATGGAGCCCCCTTGAGATCTTGGGACATGGTTTCTAATTGGTAATGTGTTGCCCTGCAAATCAAGACTGTTGGGGACCTGTCAGGTGTTAGGATGAAGGCATGTTGGTGGAAGTGCTCTTAGGAGGTTTTGGGCAGGAGCCATGCAGGAGGTCCAGAGCACTCACTCTTGGGATGAAGCCACCTTGAGATATTGGTACAGGGCTCTTAATTGGCAGTGTTGCCCTGCAGACCTTGAGCTTTTGGGTTTGAGCCCCCCCTTCTCCTTGGGATGTTGGGTGTGAGGCCCCCTCTCTTCTCCTTGGGATGTTGGGTGTGAGGCCACCCCCCTCTTCTCCTTGGGATGTTGGGTGTGAGGCCACCCCCCTCTTCTCCTTGGGATGTTGGGTGTGAGGCCACCCCCCTCTTCTCCTTGGGATGTTGGGTGTGAGGCCACCCCCCTCTTCTCCTTGGGATGTTGGGTGTGAGGCCACCCCCCTCTTCTCCTTGGGATGTTGGGTGTGAGGCCACCCCCCTCTTCTCCTTGGGATGTTGGGTGTGAGGCCACCCCCCTCTTCTCCTTGGGATGTTGGGTGTGAGGCCACCCCCCTCTTCTCCTTGGGATGTTGGGTGTGAGGCCACCCCCCTCTTCTCCTTGGGATGTTGGGTGTGAGGCCACCCCCCTCTTCTCCTTGGGATGTTGGGTGTGAGGCCACCCCCCTCTTCTCCTTGGGATGTTGGGTGTGAGGCCACCCCCCTCTTCTCCTTGGGATGTTGGGTGTGAGGCCACCCCCCTCTTCTCCTTGGGATGTTGGGTGTGAGGCCACCCCCCTCTTCTCCTTGGGATGTTGGGTGTGAGGCCACCCCCCTCTTCTCCTTGGGATGTTGGGTGTGAGGCCACCCCCCTCTTCTCCTTGGGATGTTGGGTGTGAGGCCACCCCCCTCTTCTCCTTGGGATGTTGGGTGTGAGGCCACCCCCCTCTTCTCCTTGGGATGTTGGGTGTGAGGCCACCCCCCTCTTCTCCTTGGGATGTTGGGTGTGAGGCCACCCCCCTCTTCTCCTTGGGATGTTGGGTGTGAGGCCACCCCCCTCTTCTCCTTGGGATGTTGGGTGTGAGGCCACCCCCCTCTTCTCCTTGGGATGTTGGGTGTGAGGCCACCCCCCTCTTCTCCTTGGGATGTTGGGTGTGAGGCCACCCCCCTCTTCTCCTTGGGATGTTGGGTGTGAGGCCACCCCCCTCTTCTCCTTGGGATGTTGGGTGTGAGGCCACCCCCCTCTTCTCCTTGGGATGTTGGGTGTGAGGCCACCCCCCTCTTCTCCTTGGGATGTTGGGTGTGAGGCCACCCCCCCTTCTCGTTGGGATGTTGGAGGCCACCCCCCCCTTCTCGTTGGGATGTTGGAGGCCACCCCCCCCTTCTCGTTGGGATGTTGGAGGCCACCCCCCCCTTCTCGTTGGGATGTTGGAGGCCACCCCCCCCTTCTCGTTGGGATGTTGGAGGCCACCCCCCCCTTCTCGTTGGGATGTTGGAGGCCACCCCCCCCTTCTCGTTGGGATGTTGGAGGCCACCCCCCCTTCTCGTTGGGATGTTGGAGGCCACCCCCCCCTTCTCGTTGGGATGTTGGGTGTGAGGCTCCCATTCTCCTTGGGAACTTGGAGCCCCCCCCTTCTCCTTGGGATGTTGGAGCCCCCCCCTTCTCCTTGGGATGTTGGCGCCCCCCCCTTCTCCTTGGGATGTTGGAGCCCCCCCTTTCTCCTTGGGATGTTGGAGCCCCCCCCTTCTCCTTGGGATGTTGGAGCCCCCCCCTTCTCCTTGGGATGTTGGAGCCCCCCCTTTCTCCTTGGGATGTTGGAGCCCCCCCCTTTCTCCTTGGGATGTTGGAGCCCCCCCCTTTCTCCTTGGGATGTTGGAGCCCCCCCTTTCTCCTTGGGATGTTGGAGCCCCCCCCTTTCTCCTTGGGATGTTGGACCCCCGGGTGGGCAGGAAAGATGGAGGACACCATGGTGTTTCAAGGCTTGACCCTCTTTATTCTTTAACTGAAGGAAAGGCTTGGCCATTTTACTGACCAAGGTTAGTCTTATAGGTTGGGGCCACCCTTAAGATGTTGAGTTGGAGCCCCCCAGGAGATCCAGTGCCCCTCTGAATCTTGGGATGGAGCCCCCTTGAGATCTTGAGACATGGTTTCTAATTGGTAATGTGTTGCCCTGCGGATCAAGACTATTGGGGTTGGGGACCTGTCAGATGTTAGGATGAAGGCATGTTGGTGGAAGTGCTCTTTGGGGGTTTTGGACTGGAGCCATGCAGGAGGTCCAGAGCACTCACTCTTGGGATGAAGCCACCTTGAGATCTTGGTACAGAGCTCTTAATAGGCAGTGTTGCCTTGGGATTTTGGATTGGAGGCCCCCCTTCTCCTTGGGATGTTGGGTTGGAGGCCCCCCTTCTCCTTGGGATGTTGGGTTGGAGGCCCCCCTTCTCCTTGGGATGTTGGGTTGGAGGCCCCCCTTCTCCTTGGGATGTTGGGTTGGAGGCCCCCCTTCTCCTTGGGATGTTGGGTTGGAGGCCCCCCTTCTCCTTGGGATGTTGGGTTGGAGGCCACCCCCCCCTTCTCCTTGGGATGTTGGGTTGGAGGCCACCCCCCCCTTCTCCTTGGGATGTTGGGTTGGAGGCCACCCCCCCTTCTCCTTGGGATGTTGGGTTGGAGGCCACCCCCCCTTCTCCTTGGGATGTTGGGTTGGAGGCCACCCCCCCTTCTCCTTGGGATGTTGGGTTGGAGGCCACCCCCCCCCCCCTTCTCCTTGGGATGTTGGGTTGGAGGCCACCCCCCCCCCCCCTTCTCCTTGGGATGTTGGGTTGGAGGCCACCCCCCCCCCCCTTCTCCTTGGGATGTTGGGTTGGAGGCCACCCCCCCCCCCCTTCTCCTTGGGATGTTGGGTTGGAGGCCACCCCCCCCCCTTCTCCTTGGGATGTTGGGTTGGAGGCCACCCCCCCTTCTCCTTGGGATGTTGGGTTGGAGGCCACCCCCCCCTTCTCCTTGGGATGTTGGGTTGGAGGCCACCCCCCCCTTCTCCTTGGGATGTTGGGTTGGAGGCCACCCCCCCCTTCTCCTTGGGATGTTGGGTTGGAGGCCACCCCCCCCTTCTCCTTGGGATGTTGGGTTGGAGGCCACCCCCCCCTTCTCCTTGGGATGTTGGGTTGGAGGCCACCCCCCCCCCTTCTCCTTGGGATGTTGGCGACTCTGGTACTAATATGATACTTTAGGGCTGGAGTATTCAGAACCCCGGATAAGGCAATGACCACATAGATTGGCGCTAGAGACGATATTTAAAGTTTTTATGTAGATGGGGGGCCCTAACCGTGTGGCTATGAGGAGCACTTTGGGTCCTACTCATCTGTTGAGAATGCAGGCCCTTGTGCTACACAGTAGACTGACTTTTATAGACAGCTCTGGAAGCTTGTCGGTTGGGTATAGGTGGGCTCCCCTTGTGATAAGCCATAAACATTCAACTAGTTCTTGCAAGGATAACCTGATTATTACATGCATCCTATAAGCAGGACAAGTTGGCTGTCAGTGTGCACATTGCTATACTCATAACAAATGAGGGATGTCACTGATCTGGGTGCACAGCTGACATCTGATGACTATGTAATACTGCACAGCATTGCCTTAGACAATGAGCCTGGTGCATAGGGTTCAAAAGCTGGTTAGTCTATAGTCACCCAGTCATCCCTCTTGGCCTTGGCAAGAGCGGACATTTTTATATAGTGGACTTGGAGGACTAGTTCTTTCCTGAACAATATTTTTGATTTATTTACAGTACGATCCTTTGGGACTGAAGACCGTCCGACTGATCGTCCAGCACCCCCTCGTGAAGAGGTTTATGAATATATCATCTTCAGGGGTAGCGACATCAAAGATATTACGGTGTGTGAGCCCCCTAAGGCCCAGCATGCCTTGCCCCAGGATCCAGCCATTGTCCAGGTATGTGGCAACTACATAAGGGTTTTACATGGGATGGTTTCGTTTCCTAAACTGCATGCTAATGTGGCTACCAGTTTTTAAGCGTTTGGTACTTGGCTGTGTTCCTTGTGCCAGAGCATGCCCATATTCCACATGCAAGCTTTGACTTCTGGAATGCTGTAACCTGCACAGGGCTCTGTATGCTCCTCCTTCTCCCCATGTGACAGTGCATAGACCTGGTGATTTGGCAGTCAGGTTCCTAGCACTTCTCTATGGGGTGGGGCAAGGAAGGGAGTGTCCTACCATACCTGTAAGTATTAATATCTCACTACAGGATCAATGTCATTGAATCAGCCTTAACAAGTTTCTCTCCTGATGGTCTACTCTATTGAACACCTTGCTGTTAGAATTAGGACATGTCCCATAGTCTGGGGTTGTGTACCCCAGTCAAGGACTAGGCAGGGTTGACACACGCCTTGGGATTTCAGTGCAGCACAGACACTGTTGGCTCACTATGGGAAGCGTAAGAAGCATATAGTGCAGGTGTTTCAAACTCAATTTCATTGTCTGCATTAGCTAGCAGTATGGTTCCCCACAAAGGGCCAGTTGTATGTAGGGTGCCCTATGTACTGTATGTAGGGTGCCCTATGTACTGTATGTAGGGTGCCCTATGTACTGTATGTAGGGTGCCCTATGTACTGTATGTAGGGTGCCCTATGTACTGTATGTATTAGATAGCAGTATGGTTCCCCACAAAGGGCCAGTTGTATGTAGGGTGCCCTATGTACTGTATGTAGGGTGCCCTATGTACTGTATGTAGGGTGCCCTATGTACTGTATGTAGGGTGCCCTATGTACTGTATGTAGGGTGCCCTATGTACTGTATGTAGGGTGCCCTATGTACTGTATGTAGGGTGCCCTATGTACTGTATGTAGGGTGCCCTATGTACTGTATGTAGGGTGCCCTATGTACTGTATGTAGGGTGCCCTATGTACTGTATGTATTAGATAGCAGTATGGTTTCCCACAAAGGGCCAGTTGTATGTCAGGTGTCCTATGTACTGTATGTCGGGTGTCCCGGAGTGTTTGAGCTGGGTGCAGGGTTCCCGGAGTGTTTGAGCTGGGTGCAGGGTTCCCGGAGTGTTTGAGCTGGGTGCAGGGATGCCCACCCCAACAACCCCCGCAAAGCTTTATCACATCTCTAGTACCTCCCTGTGTAAGTGGCTGTCTTATTTTGCAAGAAGATCATTTTTTTTTTTTTTTTTTTGGAGATCTTTGCCCGCTCCAGAGTACATGCAGGGATCTGTTAGATCCAGAGAAAAGCTGTCCCTTGTAAACAGAAGGCTTCTTTGTTTACAAGTGACAGCGGGTAGTGGAGAGAGGACAGCGTTCCACCACGTTTGGGGCTGTGTATGAGGGTCACGTGACCAGGTCTGGTGGGCCAAATTTCAGCCTTTGGGCTTTGAAATGTATTATAGGGCATACAGTTCATACTGACTTTTGGGCCTGAGCTCTGTTGTGAAGCTTGGACTCCTAACTGTTTCATAGTAAAAGAAAAAAAAATCCTGTCCAATTAGATTTGGGTGGCTGATGGGTTAACTTTTTTATCTTCTAAAATATAGAACTGGAGCAAGCAGCTGTTTAATCCCTCTGATGCCACATCTAGTCCCTGTTTATGTAACTTGTCCTCGAATTCCCAACAGTAACAAGATAATTATAGGCTTCAGCAGCGAGAAAAATGAAGCGCCGTCTAACGAAGTGAAGGTGGACGTCATTGTCACCTGCAGGAGACAAGAATAGATCTCCGCCTTGTGAAATCTGCGGGGTCTGAGATTGCCAAGTCATGAAGGCTGCAGGAGTCGGGTGGTCAGGCTGTGTTCTGGGGTACATTAGGAGAAGACTAAATGTATACAATTGTCATGGTTGACTTGGCAAGGATTTGCACTGGAAGTTGGCTGTATGGTGATTAGGTTGTAAGAGGATAACACGGGTGGTTATTGTACCCTATATAGGTCATCATTAGTGGGGTGATGTCCAGTTGTTGAAGAATTTTGTTATGAAGAGTAGTTACCTTTTTCTGCACCAACTACGTACCACTTTCATGGTTGAGCTGGTGGGAAGCCTGCAGTGGGTTTCAGTTCTTGGCTAATGTAGATGGGCAGATGTATTTCCATCCACCAGCCTGTAACTGGCTGATATGGTTAGTGCTTTGGGTTTGCAGTGCTGGGGTCCTTGGCTCAGTGACCAGGGCTTTTCCTGCATGCATCTCTGCTTTCCCCCATGTTTTGCTTCCCTGCTACTTTAATTTGGCTTCTGATCAGATTACTTGTAAAGGGAGATTGCCATCAGTCCCTGCCCTAGGTGGGCTTTCAGGCTGTGGCTCTTTGCTGGAAAGAGCAGTCGTATTGTTAAAAGAACCTGTCACCAGACCATTCATTTCAACAATCTTCCTATAAGACTGTAGTTAGTGTTGCTAAACCCACAGCAGTAAAATCAGTCTGCATATGCAGTAAAGCAAGCTTGTAATTCTTTGGAACGTAAGGGGTTAATCCTCTGTATTGTGTAAAAAGGCAGTTTGATCCTGTCTTCTCCCCTGGTTCTCCCTTTCACTGTCTCCAATGCATCTCCTGATAGAATTGTCTTGGGAGGGGCTCCCTGCACATGCTCAGTTTGGTGTGTGTTGCTAGTCTTTTTTTTTTTTTCTTTTTTTTCTTTTTAGGAGGGTGCATGTGATCAGCACAGGGCTAATCAGCCCTATCCAGAGGGTCAGGGGTCATACAGCCTCATAGGAAAGTCAGAGGAGAATGAAAACTCTTCCTAAAAGCTTTAACCTGACACTGATGAAAGTCACAAGACTGCTATATACTGCTGAGAAAGTATTTGGTGGTTTATATTTACTAAGGCTCCATTCACACCTGAGCATATAGACTTACTGGCGTTTTTAAATGGTTTAGACGCATATTACAAGCGTTTTTACGGCTCCAGGCTTTGTTTAGCCAATAGAAAGCACTAGGGGGAGGAGAGCTGCTATTTGAGCATTTTACTAGTGTTTTTCTGCTCAAGTCAGGTGTTTCTATTGAAGTTTATTGGGCCAAAAATGCTTCTAATCTGCCAAAAAGCCTATGTATTTTTTTGAGCTTCAGGTGTTTTGCTGCAGGTGACAAAACGCTCATATGTGAACAGGGGCCATTGGAATGAATGGGGTTTCGCTTGGGTGTTTTGGAGCTTCAGAGCTGAGCGTTTTACAAGCTGAAAAAATGCTCGGGTTTGAACAGGGCCTTAAATGCATTTCCATATTCTGAGTACTGTGGGAGACCAGATATAGTCAATACAGGGTCCTGGGTTTAGTAACACTTTAATGGGTTTTTGCATGTTCCCTATACAAGCCTCCTTGTGACAACTAGTGGTGCACCAAAATTCAGGCCGAAACATGTCTGTAGTCTGACCCTCTCCTGTATGGGGTCTGCAGTCTGACCATCTCCTGTATGGGGTCTGCAGTCTGACCATCTCCTGTATGGGGTCTGCAGTCTGACCATCTCCCTGTATGGGGTCTGTAGTCTGACCATCTCCTGTGTGGGGTCTGCAGTCTGACCATCTCCTGTATGGGGTCTGTAGTCTGACCATCTCCTGTATGGGGTCTGTAGTCTGACCATCTCCTGTGTGGGGTCTGCAGTCTGACCATCTCCTGTGTGGGGTCTGCAGTGTCTGACCATCTCCTGTGTGGGGTCTGCAGTGTCTGACCATCTCCTGTGTGGGGTCTGCAGTGTCTGACCATCTCCTGTGTGGGGTCTGCAGTGTCTGACCATCTCCTGTGTGGGGTCTGCAGTGTCTGACCATCTCCTGTGTGGGGTCTGCAGTGTCTGACCATCTCCTGTGTGGGGTCTGCAGTGTCTGACCATCTCCTGTGTGGGGTCTGCAGTGTCTGACCATCTCCTGTGTGGGGTCTGCAGTGTCTGACCATCTCCTGTGTGGGGTCTGCAGTGTCTGACCATCTCCTGTGTGGGGTCTGCAGTGTCTGACCATCTCCTGTGTGGGGTCTGCAGTGTCTGACCATCTCCTGTGTGGGGTCTGCAGTGTCTGACCATCTCCTGTGTGGGGTCTGCAGTGTCTGACCATCTCCTGTGTGGGGTCTGCAGTGTCTGACCATCTCCTGTAATTGTATAAAAATGAAAAATGTTTTAAACTGTCACTTTTGGTTTTCAGTGACCTGCATCCTGCATTTTTGGTTTCGGCACCAAAATTTCCTTTCAGTGCACCTCTAGTGACAACCAAAAGCCTTCTTGGTTGCTACCTTGAATCTGACAGAAGCCCCAGCAGGCTCAAAACAATCACTATAGTATTCTCCTTCACTCCCCTTCGGGCAGCTACAGGCAATATAGGGGGGTGGAGGAGCTGGGCCAGCACATGCAGTAAATTTTAGAAGGCTGTGGCAGAGGAGTGACTTGGAATAGTCAATTTTATTTTTTTTTTTTAGCAAGTTCAAAGGCACGTTGCAAGTGCATAATGCCAATTCATAAAAAGGACCGCAAGTAAGAATTTAGCAATTGAGCGTTGACCTGTTGTTTTTTTCTACTGTAGTACTGATGTGAGTTGTTGGGATTTTAATTGTCTTCCATACCCTTTTCTTTAGTCATCATTGGGCTCTGCTTCAACATCGTCCTACCAGCAGTCCGTGCCTTACAGTCCGTTCCGTGGCATGCCATCGTATGGTCAGCTGGCGGCTTCCTCTCTCCTTAGCCAGCAGTATGCTGCATCCTTGGGCCTTGGTAAGTGCCTGTATTATTGCTGGGAGTCATTGATCTGAACTTTCCTTTCAATGTGGGCTTACAGGAGAGTAAAATATTGACAAATTGATTTTTTGCCATAAAGTTCCACAAATGGGGTTTCCTGGAAAATGGTCATCTCCTCCTTCCCTGCAGAGGTACACAGGTCCTCACTTCCCCATATGCCCTTTATAAATCTAGACCACCATCCTGTTTGTGGTGTAAAGCTTGAAATGGGGCATGCGGCAGAGAAGGGCACTTGTTCTGTGGAAGCTGTGGCCTCTCCGTAGAGATCTGGCATGCCCCCCCGAGTCAGAACCAGAGTTCTGTAATCAACAGGCAGCATTAGATTTGGTAACTGGAAAGGTGAAGCTTTGTATCAGGGGTTGGGTGTTGGGCCTCGACAGAATATTGCTTCTGCACACAGCATATTGGCAGGGGGCAGGATATCGTACTCAAGCTGTGGCTGCTTTTAAAGAGAACGGGTGAAACGTGACCCCATGCAACATGAAAAATGGTTGCAAAAGTGGACTAAGCCTTTTAAATGGAGGGCAAGCCCCATCTAGAAAGCATCCATTTAGTTATTAGGGGATCAGTTTCCCTGCAACTCCTTTAAAATGGAACCTGCAGGATACAAATATGGAGGTTCCCTAGTTGGACCTGTTTGTAAAGGTGCAACTGTCCATAGGTTTGCACCAATACAATTTTATTGGTGCGTACCAATACTTTTGGTCAAGTAACATCCAATACAGAGTACCGATACTTTGCACAAAATATTGGCGCAAAGAATTGAATGCTATTTGAACAGGAATGCAGTGCAATTTGTCTGAATTGCATGCGATTTCCCCCACTGCTCCTGTGTGTATAGACAGGGAAAATCGCCATCTAGTGGGCAGTTTATTAAAATGTTAGAACCCACAGTACAGGCAGTCCCCAAATTACGAACGCCCCTCAAGTGCCGGCCACTTGTGCTCCAAGTGGGTTCTGGATACCTTACGAGCACTTCCGAACACATCCCACACTGCCGCACTACGCCCCAGATAACATAACAAGCGCCCGGAACATCCCACATCCATGCACAGGCGGCAGAACGCCGTGTTCCCACCCGAAGTTACACTTGCAAATGCAGTATTGCGACTGGTGAACAACTTCGACTGGTGAACAACTTCGACTGGTGAACAACTTCGACTGGTGAACAACTTCGACTGGTGAACAACTTCGACTGGTGAACAACTTCGACTGGTGAACAACTTCGACTGGTGAACAACTTCGACTGGTGAACAACTTCGACTGGTGAACAACTTCGACTGGTGAACAACTTCGACTGGTGAACAACTTCGACTGGTGAACAACTTCGACTGGTGAACAACTTCGACTGGTGAACAACTCTATAGTACCTATTGTGTTCGTAACTCAGGGACTGCCTGTAGATGTCTGGCCAAATACTGAATATTCAAAGGTGTCCCACCGATGGCAAATCATGGCCACTGGAGGCGCTCACAGGGCTGGAGGAGAAGTTCAGGGACCCTGTGGGTATAGGGGGGGAAGTGATGTCAGCTTGGGGGTGGACCACCTCTACATCTCCTCCAGTGAACACCTTCAGTGGCTGAGATTTGCGGCGGGACACCTATAAAGATAGGTGAGTACTCTGTGTACTATGTACTGTAAGTTCTAACATTTTAATAGACCACTAGATGGTGCTTTTCCCTTTTTATAGTCGGGAGCAGAGCAGGGAAAATCGCAACACATTCCTGTTCAAATCACATGAAATTCTTTGCAGTGCGATTTGCGCCCTTTCATTTTCTATTGGTGCAAATCTTGGTATGGGTGCATTCCTCGCTGTCCTGGTGTCGCTGCTTGGTGATTCCCTGACCTAGAACATGTTTATGAAGTGTCCTGACCATTCTGTCTGCTTGTTCTGGGTCAGCTACAAAATAAGAGGACAGCAGTGAAAGCTGAAATTCTGTATTGATGGCAAATGGTAGCGGTGTCGCAGTGCAACCTTGCAGTAACTGAGGGGCCAGTCATGACAAAATGATGGATTGGAAGGTCTCCAATCCTCCTATGGCCAGGGGTCATTGACAACCCATTGATCAGGTCAAATCAACTCTGCATTAATCAGTACTGCATCCTTTTTTTATATTAAAAGCTCAGACAAAAAGTTTAACAATTCCTTTTACAAGCACAAATGTAACATTGTGTATTACCAGTCCTTAAAAGTTGTGGCTGCCTTGTCTAGTGCTAGTATAGATTCTGCAAATACAGAGGAAATGTTAGCCTTCCCAACTATCTTAGATGAATTACAAAACTGCTCCCCCTATGTGGTGGAGATGAGCAGAGAGGGGGTGTTCTAACCTGTATCGGGGTGACAACACTGCTCCTTCATACGGTGAGTGAACTTGATCACCCTAGGACAGTAAAGTGTGCTTGATCCTGTAATCTCAACAATTTTCAGGCTGCATTCCCTGATATGTCAGAGTACTTCTGTCACTTAATATGGTTCACAGGAATGCCGCCCCCTCCTATGCTCCAAACGCTGCGCTCACAGATCTACCTTTCACTGACAGCTGCTGCTTAAATACAAATAGTGCAAATAATAATAGGTGATTCACTAAACCTGCCCTTGCCTCAAGTGAAGTCAACTAGCAGCGCTCATTACAAAAAATTATAATTAATATATGTACATGTGTAAATATAACATAATAAACTGAGAAGTGACAACCTATTCAGTGTCACCCCAAAAATAATACCAAATATTTCAGTGTACAAATGTAAATATATACAGTGAATATTCAATAAATGACATAAAGTTCAACAAATAGTGACGTAGTGATGAGTGTGATAAATAATGTATAATAAAGATCTTCAGTGCACAAAATTCTTCCACCACACCGCTGTGAACTGTGGTCTTCACTCCCCTTCAGCGAGCAAACTCACCAGATACTTTTGCCTTACACTCTCGTGTTCGGCTCGCAGGCTATTCCCACACAGTAAGGGGTACAGTGATCATATCCACTCAATTCCCGTTAGATCTCCAGAGCCTATATAGGCGTACTCTCGGATACTTTTGTCTTACACTCTCGTGTTCGGCTCGCAGACTATTCCCACACAGTAAGGGGTACAGTGATCATATCCACTCAATTCCCGTTAGATCTCCAGAGCCTATATAGGCGTACTCTCCACATGAAACAAAGAAAAGCGAACCAATAGTGCAGTAACGCAATGAACTTTATTAAAAGCAACACTCTCCTCCACCATTAAACTCACATTTCCACAACTTGAATCAAGCATCAAAGCACAGCAAACTTGGACTTCACCAAAAAAGACTCTCCAAATAATGACCGAACGTATGGTGGTCACGGCGGACCCAGGAAGCTCAGTGTTCAGAGACACTCTCACCCGTTCGCCGAGTCCCCTGGAGCCGCTTCCCCGCTTTCCCGTATGGCGCCTCCTGTCACAGCGTCCTACGTCTAGCGCGTCAGATTGCCTCGTAGCCACGCCCCGAGGCAATCTGACGCGCTAGACGTAGGACGCTGTGACAGGAGGCGCCATACGGGAAAGCGGGGAAGCGGCTCCAGGGGACTCGGCGAACGGGTGAGAGTGTCTCTGAACACTGAGCTTACTGGGTCCGCCGTGACCACCATACGTTCGGTCATTATTTGGAGAGTCTTTTTTTTGGTGAAGTCCAAGTTTGCTGTGCTTTGATGCTTGATTCAAGTTGTGGAAATGTGAGTTTAATGGTGGAGGAGAGTGTTGCTTTTAATAAAGTTCATTGCGTTACTGCACTATTGGTTCGCTTTTCTTTGTTTCATGTGGAGAGTACGCCTATATAGGCTCTGGAGATCTAACGGGAATTGAGTGGATATGATCACTGTACCCCTTACTGTGTGGGAATAGCCTGCGAGCCGAACACGAGAGTGTAAGGCAAAAGTATCTGGTGAGTTTGCTCGCTGAAGGGGAGTGAAGACCACAGTTCACAGCGGTGTGGTGGAAGAATTTTGTGCACTGAAGATCTTTATTATACATTATTTATCACACTCATCACTACGTCACTATTTGTTGAACTTTATGTCATTTATTGAATATTCACTGTATATATTTACATTTGTACACTGAAATATTTGGTATTATTTTTGGGGTGACACTGAATAGGTTGTCACTTCTCAGTTTATTATGTTATATTTACACATGTACATATATTAATTATAATTTTTTGTAATGAGCGCTGCTAGTTGACTTCACTTGAGGCAAGGACAGGTTTAGTGAATCACCTATTATTATTATGTCAGAGTACTTGGCTTGTAAGTCTGTAAAGTCAGATTCTGAATTTTAAAAATGTTGAAAAGGTGTGTTCTGCCAATCTTATCAATCTTGAGTAGCTACAGTGATTAAGGAATCTCCCCCCCCGATCTTCCAGGACAGCTACTTGAGATGTTTGGCCCCGCCTTCTACAGGAAACCCAAACCAGACACCATTTAAAAGGCCCCTCGCTTTCCCCTGACCCTCAGTAGTTTTGTGCTTCCAGATTTCCAGGAGTACGCACCCCCATGTTTGTTTCTTTCGTTTGGTCTGGTGACTGTGGTTAGCGGACCCCCCTTGTTCAGTTTACTCAGACCGGTTGTGGCCATGTCTGCAGTATTTTCCGCTGTTTCAGCAGTCTGTGAAGGGTTCCCCCTGTTTTTCTGGTGGTTACTTGCATTACGGAATCTTCTGCAACTTCCACCCCTCAGCGTCCTGATCCACCTTGGAAACACCCAGAGAGGGCTTGTTGCCTTTTCACTGTTTTGGGTGTACCAAGATGGTGGCGAGTGCACTTCCTGTCTCACCGCCGGAACCGGAAGTGATGTCGCACACTTCCGGATGCCAAGCCTCTTCATGTTTGAAAAGGAGTGGCTCAGGCACACATGCTGCTGGGGATGTTTTGCTGGCTGTACAGCAAACGGACAGCGTCCAAGCTCATTACAACGCTCTTCTATCTGGTCCTCATCAAGGACACCCCCTTTGGACGGTGCACCTCTGATCCAGCTTCTGCAATCTGGTCATGTTATCCCTAAGGTTAGTACTTCTCCGCTGTAATGAGATTGTATATCCAGGGGCAAATGTGTTAGAAAGTGTTATTTTGTGTGCCTTTCTTATTGTGGTTTTTTTTCTAGGTTGACAAACCTGTGAAAAGAAAATCTGGAAATTGTAGATCCAAGCTTCCTGATAGCTGTATGAGACATGTATTTCTTCAGTGGCAGGGACTGAGTCTGCTTCTAACCTAAAGGAATTGATTGTTTCCATTAAGGAGGTAGTTTCCTCCTTTCAAGCCTTTAATGATAGGTTAGCTGGGTTGGGCCCTTCCATGTCTGTAGCAGTGACAGTACCCCGGGTTCCTTCGGTCTCCAAGATCTCTTCAAGATCTCTACCCCCTTTGGTGTCAGAGACCGTTAGTTCCCGTGCGGTCTCTGATCCAGAGGAGGGGGGAGAACTCAGGTTCCTCATCTGACGAATCTGTGTCAGATAGAGGAAACTGTTAATACGGCTAGATACCGATTTCCAGTCGAAGATATTCAAGAACTGTTGAAAGCAGTTTTTACTTCTGAACAGATTGAGCCACCACAAAAATCTCAATCAGTTCAGGATAGAATGTATAGGGGTCTTCAGGGGCGTAAGCCTAAGTGTTTTCCGGTACACCAGTCACTTAAAGATATGGTCCTGTCAGGATGGATAGAATCTGAGAAAAGGTTGTTCCAGTCCAGAGGGCATAAGATTTCCCTTTCAGTCTGACATTGCAGACTTTTTTCAAGTGTCCTAGACTGGATGCTCCTATGTCTCAAGTGTCTTAAGAAATCTGATCTTTCATTTGAAGACTCTGGGGTTCTTGGGGACCAGATAGATAGGAAAGCTGACGCTTTGCTCCGTAAGGCCTGGGAGGCTTCAGCCTTATCTCTAGGGCCAGCCCTGGCATCCACCTGCATGGCTAGAAATCTAGATGTTTGGGTCCAGAGGCTAGATGACCTGCTCTCCACCGACACGCCTGTAGAAGAGATCAAAGAAGCTTTCCCCCGATAGCCAAATCAGTGGTCTTGGCAGATGCGGAGACAGACTGTTAGATCAGTGGCCAAAACGTGAGCCTTGATCAGTTGCTCTGGATGGGCAATCTGGTTGAAATCCTGGGACGGGGATCTGACCTCCAAAGAAACTCTGCGGTATTCCCTTTGAAGGCAAAATATTTGGCTTTAGAGGAAGTACTTGCTCGGTCCTCGGAAAAGGGTAAACGTTTCCCATCTCGGAAGGTTAAGCTTCAAAGTAAGAGGTCCTTTCGTAGTTTTCGGGGCAAAGCTAACTTCAAACCAACGGGTCAGCAGGCAAAAAAAATCATTTAGCAAAGACAAAGCTTAAAGGGTCTCTTTGCTCCTTCAACTCAGGCAAAAAGCTCAGTGACGCCAGGTCAGGGGTAGGAGGAAGGCTGACCTTTTTCAACGATGAATAGGCAAAGGTAACAGAATCCTTTTGTTCTCAAGGTCAGAGGGTTTCAGGTTGGAATTCAATATCCCTCCTCCCCAGAGGTTTTCTCACTCATCTGCCAAGGGAACAAGAGAAACTGCAGGGCATGATTGTCTGATTTCACTTTAAAAATCATTAGGGGTTATTTCCCCCGTTCCGGAGGATCAAAAAAATCCAAGGATTTTATTCCCGTTTTTTCCTGGTAAGAAAGGCATCAGGAGGATTTCGGATCGTCTTCAATCTGAGCCTTTTAAACAGTTTCTTGGCTTGCAGGAGTTTCCGGATGGAAAGCATTTATTCACTCAGGAATCTGTTATTGCCCGAGGTATTCATGGTGACCCCGATCTTTAGGATGCTTACCTCCATGTTCCAATATACCAGGCTCATCAGAGGTTTTTGAGGTTTCCAACCCCTTCGGAAAATGGCTTAAGTAATTGGCAGTTCAGAGCCCTTCCTTTTGGTCTCTCAGAAGCCCTGAGAATCTTTACAAAGGTCATGGCCGAGGTCATTTTTTTTTTTTCATTTGCAGAAAATTGCAATCGTCTCTCACTTGGATGACTTTTTGATCTTTGCCCGGGACAAAGAGGACCTGGTTCGGGATCTGCAAGTAGTTCTGCAGACCTTCCAAAGATTGGGTTGGAAAGTCAATCTGCAGAAATCTACTCTGGCTCCCTCCCAGAGCTGTCTTTTTTTGGGCTACCTGATAGACTGTCGCCCAAAGAATTTTCTTACCAGAAGAGAAGATCTCAAAGATCCTCCTTTCCGTGCAGAAATTCAGGTGCAATCCCTAGGCATCCCTGCGTCAGTAAAGACAGCTGTTGGGCTTGATGACTGCAGCAATTCCGGGAGTGCCCTGGGCCCAAGTGTATTCCAGATCCCTACAGGCATTCCTTCTGCGTTGGGATTGCAGAAAGGCCTCTCTAGACCAGGTCGTGTGGCTTCCAGGAGACTATTCTCTCAATCTATCCTGATGGGTGTGACTGGAGCATCTGCAAGTAGGTAAGGCTAGGGCCCAGCGTTTCCCGGTAAAGATTACCACAGACGCCAGCTTGTGGGGTTGGGGGGCGCACTCAGGGGATTGGCAGGCTCGGGGTGCCTGGTAGCCAAAAGAGGCAGCCCAATCTTCAAACTACAGGGAAATGTTAGCAGTAGGAAAAGCTTTGGTCACTTTGAAAACCAGGGTTCATGCAAAGGACCTGTTGATTTTTTTCGGACAATGTCACGACAGTGGCTTACCTCAACAAGCAGGGGGGTACTCGCTCAGACAGCCTGCTAGGGTTGAGTCAGGAGATCCTTTCGTGGACAGAGGACAAAGTTTCCTCAATTAGGGAAGTCCACATCGGGTCGGCAAGCAGATTATCTGAGCAGAGTTACAGTCACTTCCAGCAGTTGGGAGCTGAACCAGGAAATCTTCCGGGTGTTGGTGGTCAGATGGGGAATGCCCAAAGTGGATCTGTTTTGCTTCCACCCACAACAGGAAGCTTCCAGCTTTTTTCCCTGGAAAGAGAAGCAAAGTCTCTAGGGACAGATGTGCTCTCTTACCAGTGGAATTTTCCTCTGGCCTACACTTTTCCTCCAATTCCGCTATTGCCTCTGGTGCTTTGAAAGGTTGTGCAGGAACAAGCAGAAGTGATTCTGATTGTCCCATGGTGGCCCAGGAGGAGTTGGTTCTCCGCACTGAGAGCACTCTGAGTCCCCCTGGCCCCTGCCAGAGAGAAGAGACACCAAGGGCCAATGCTACATCCAAACCCTCGGATTTACCGTCTGACAGCTTGGAGGCTGAGCGCTGCATCCTACAACTGAAAGGATGTTCAGCTAGGGTTATTGAGACTATTCTAGACAGCCATAAATTAGTCACCAGGAAGATTTATGGCAAAGTTTGGAGGACCTTTGTACCCTGGCAAAAAAGGGCTGGGGTAGACTTTTTCTATTCCCTATGTTCTGGACTTTCCACAGAGTTGAAAAGGGGCTTGCTGTCAGCACTCTTAGGGTTCAGGTTGCTGCCCTATCTCTGTTCATGGAGAAAAGACTGGCGGAGGAGCCTTTAATTAAGAGATTCCCCCTAGCTAGGGCTAGACGTACACAGAGTAGTCAAGCGGGTTCCCCCCTGGGATTTGTCGTTGGTATTGTATGCCCTTACCAGACCTCTTTTTGAGCCACTGCGTGACGCCTCTTTAAAATTAGTCACCCTAAAGATGGTTTTCCTTTTGGCGATAACTTCTGGGAGAAGGGTCTCTGATTTAGGTTCTCTCGTGTAAAGAGCCTTAAGGATTTTAGACTATAGAGTAGTGATCAGGCCTGACCCTTTGTATTTGCCTAAAGTTTCGTCTGACTTCCACAGATCCCAGGAAGTAGTTCTTTCTAGCTTTTGTTCCCCCCCCCAGGAATATGGAGGAAGAAAGGTTCGGTTTTTTAGATGTAAGATGTCTTCTACACTACTTAGAAGTTACTAGTGAATTTAGGAAAGATTCCCGATTACTTTTAGTGGCCCCAAAGAGGGTTCCTAGGCTGCCAGAGGTTCCATTTCCAGATGGATTAGAGAAGCTATATGTGAGACCTCTTCAGGACAGTCCCCTCCTTCCAGAGTTAGGGCTCACTCTACTAGGTTGCTAGCTGCCTCTTGGGCAGAAAGAGCGGGTGCACCATGGCAAGATATTTCCAAAGCTGCTGTCTGGGCCTCCTCTCATGCATTCGTCAGGCATTATAGAGTCCAGATGCTCTCCAGCCAGGACCTCTCCTTTGGAAGGAAAGTACTTCAGGCTGTCGTCCCTCCCTAAGGTATAGATCTTTCTTATCCTCTCAAGTAGCTGTCCTGGAAGATGAGGGGGGAAAACCCCCGTTAGACTTACCAGTAACGGTATTTCCAGGAATCTTCCAGGACAGCGTCTATATTACCACCCTATTCTTGTTTCACTGGTCCCCTTATTTTAACCTGGTGGTGTATTAATGAGTCTGTTATCCCTCTTCCGAGTTCACTTTTGGTGGAGGTTTACTTGATCTTCATACAACTGAGGGTCAGGGGAAAGGGAGGGGCCTTTTAAATTCTTTGTTTCCTGTAGAAGGTGGAGCCAATCTCTCGTAGCTGTCCTGGAAGATTCCTGGAAATACCGTTACCAGTAAGTCTAACGGGGGTTTTGCGTCTGACACTTTGCTGAGTGGCTGGTCTGCAGCTGAGCACTGTGGGTCGTGGTGCCTCCTGTGTGGCCTTGCTTGGGTCAGATCTTGAAGACTCATTAGCCACTGTAGTTCAAAGGGGAAGACTTGGTCACTTTAGGAATCTGTGAAGAATGCACAAATAAAGCTACATGGAAAATGAGTATTGTAAGATGCTTTAATTTTGACCTAACAGTAATTGTCCCCGAATTGTTTGTGTGCACAATGCCTATTGTCATAGGTTCTATTTTTAGCTTGCTTTCACTTGCGTAAAGACCATGGAAGTGACAATGTTAAAGCTGACCTTGGTACAGTTTTTACCAGAATTTTAGCAAGCAAAGCTAAACCCTGCTAATGCTGGAAGAAGCTCCATTTTGATGAAATGAGCCGTTCTTTGCCCTAAGAGGATAAATTGACATGGGTCGGTCCCAGCATCCAGAGCCAAAGTTGATAGCCATTGCAGGAAACGTTCCTTTAACCCGCGGCTAGTCAGATGGCCCCCAGAAGCTTGATTAACTGCTTGGCTTTTCTCAGCGGTGCAGCTTTTTAATTTCAGCTTGCATTCTTGCGTACCAGCCTGTCCTACTGATATGTTAACAGCTGTCACGGTGCATAGGTATCTGAGCCCAAAAGTTGTAGCTTGGAGCCGCTTAAAGCATAAATATTAAAGGCTTTGTGCATGGTCAGCTTTAACATTCAAAAGCCTTTGTAGGGAACTTCATTCAGATGAATTGTGTTAATACGTGTACATAAAACTGGCGCTGTCTGCAGCATAATGTACTGAAGGCTGTTGAGTTAGAGGACAGTTTGAGTTTTTTCCTAAATGCCAACTATTTGTATTTCCTGTGTAAGCTTGAGAATGAAATGGACAATTCTGGCTGTCAACGTTCCTCATGTGATCTTGATACTTAAAGCCACTACTGTGTTAATGACCTGTTGATTAATGTTTTGCCCTATCCATGCAGAGAAGCTGGTAAGTCCTTCGGCCTCAGCCGCGGAATCCAGCTCCTCCTCTTCCCCATCTCCACAGCCTGCCCTGGCGGATCCTGACATACTGGCGGAGCCTCCGCACCTCGCCTCAAAGGGTAACATGGCCAATGTGTTTAACGCTATGCATGCTGTTGTGATGTTCCCTGTAGCCCTTGCATGCATAGACTAGTTTGTGTATGTTGTCCAGTCATGCTTTGACATTTTGCAGATGCCAATCAGTTGGGAAGCCAGTAAAGTTGTGTTTTCGTGGACTAACCTTGTCTTTATGTAGTTTACCTTGTCTCTGCACTTCAAGGATTTTTATCATTTTGCTAGTCCATAGCCTTCTGCTGCACAAATGCACCACCCAAGCCACTTGATACTTTTTTTGCTAGCCCTATCGCTGTTCCAACATCTGAGCTATTGGCATATCTAGTGTCAGCCACTGTCAGAGGAAAGCAGTTAAGACACTCCATGTGATAATGCTTGGGGTTAAAGTATGGGCTTCCCAATACTCTGAGCACCTGGTGTTTTACAGTGGTGGCCATTGGAGTGGAAGGGAAGGGTTTGACAGGATGAGTCACAGCTGGCCTAAATGGGCAGGATGAGTTTCTTTAAAGAAGGCTATAGACAGATGTAAATACCATGTTTAGTCCACCTATCAAATTCTAATCCTATGTTTGACCCACGTTGTGTGCAATTACATACAAGTCTTAAATTCATCTTCTGCTCACCGGTTGAAACAAATTGGACCCTGGGAGTAGTAGTCTAGCAGCTTGCTTATTGTAGTTTTTCATTAACCCACCTCCTGCTTAATCTGTGTGTCTAGTGCAAATATGTGCAACTGTTTCGTCAGAAGTATTGGAGCCAGATGTTTTGTCATGGTCGTATTATGGAGTGGTTTCCAAAGGTAGAGCATGTTTTGGTAGATAATTTCAGGGCAAATGTGGAAAGCGGGGTTAGTATGCCCAGCCAAAACATGATTCATTTTGATTAGTGGGTAAAGGATTAGAACTCCTATCAGGTTTCCATATTGGGTTTTTACTATTCTGGGCTTTGTTCAGGATTTCCCTTAACTTTGTCCTACAACTGGTTCACAGGAAGTCTTGGTGCTGAGTGCACACATCTGAGGCTGGGACTTGGCGCAGAGCGGCTGCATATTTGCGTGCAATAGCGCCCATAGTTGTGCCGAAAGCACACTCCCAACAGCTTTCGGAAAGCTCCCGTTCACTGCTTGCCATCAAGAGCTTTCCAATAATGTGATAGCCAATCACGGTGGTCACATGACCATCAGCTCTCCCTCGCCTCCCGACACTCTAAACCCCTTAAAGGGCCAGCAGGCGCTGATTCTAAAGGGTTTAACAGCAAGCTGCTTTTTTAGGCGAAGTCTACAACCCAGTCAGATTGTTGTTGGGTCCCTGAAACCTGAAAACTGGGCTTACACTTTTAAGTAGAGTCCAGTATGGATAACACTGGTTTCAAATACTCTGCAGTATGTCACAATTTAATAAGTGTTCAAAAGATTTGGTTGCTTTTTTTTCCCAAATGTCAGCCTGGTTCTTATGCCCTGTACACACGAGCGGAATTTCCGTCTGAAATCATGGATGGTTTTTCCAACGGAATGCCGCTCAAGCTTGGCTTGCATACATACGGTCATAAAGTTCTCTGAACTTTCGACCGTCAAGAATGCAGTGACTTACAACACTACGATCTGAGAAAATGAAGTTCAATGCTTCCGAGCAAGCATCGAATTGTTTACGACCATGCGTCGTTTTTTGCGCATCGAAATTGCATACAGACGAACGGAATTCCCGATAGGATCTTTTTCCGACGAGAAAATTCAGAACCTGCTCTAAATCTTTTGCTGGCGGCAAATACGACCAAAACCTCACATCCGACTTTTGTTGGCGGAATTTTCCGATCGTGTGTACGGGGCATAAAATTTTTAGTAATTGAGGAATTCAGATGCCTGAGGCCCACTGCACAAGGTTGTTTTTCATGCCTTAATAAATTAGGTTTGCATTAAACAAGGGTACGATTTGTCAATGTGAGATTTTTCAAGGCTGATGAACTTCAGTTTTATTGTTGCCTAAAAGATAGGATTCCCACCACAAATCCAGTAGAATCAATGACTTAATGGTCTGCTGACTCAAATTTTGGGTTTCTAACTTCCAGAATACCTGTTGGAGATTCCAACCTAATGAATAACCACTCTACTGGAGACCTTTATTCCTAGATGCTGGCTGAGTTTTTTCAGCTCCGGTACCTTTAAATCAAACAGCATTTTTCTTATGAAGGGACCAAAGCTCGGTGAAATTTAAAGAAATGTTAAGTTTAATTTTAATATCTGTAAATGAAATCCATCTTGTGTTCTGCAGTGGAAAAACAAGGCACTAGCCTTGCGCATTACCTAAAATCCTTTTTATTGAAGAAAAAAAATATGGCCACAAACTGCATATGGTATCAAGCTCATCAGTATCCAGTGACCCAGACCCTTGTCCACTGTGCTAATCCCAGCGGGCAGACACTTCCAATGGCTGACGAGGGTAGGTATCCTCTTCAGAGCCAAAACTTGACACTGATGAGCTTGATATCATGTGCTGCTTGTGAGTGCATATTTGTTCAATAGTGGAAGGCTGGTGCGGTTTTTTTTTCTACTTTCATTTTTAATATGCCCTTTGGGCTTCCCCAGTCCTCGGGAGGGGGGGGGGGGTGGTCTGCAAAGTCTTGCCTATCTTAAAGTTGTCAAAGACCTAAGGTCCTCAACTGCTGGAACATTCACCTCGCGTGCAGGAGTTGGTTTGTTTTTCATGTTCTGTCAAACAGTAATTCTTTGGGCTCTGTTCTGTCACCATGGTGTTTTTGGTTTTCCCATTCTTGCTTTGTCCATAATATAAATTGAACAGGGAAAGTAGGATGCGCCATAGTAGCCATGCCATGGCGGCTCAGGGTAGTCTCAGATCGTGATTGGTAAAATAACAGGTTCATCTTTGTAGCTTGAGTGGCATTTGCTCCCCGATTCGGCTCTCCTGGGAAATGCTTCTGGCACAGTGCAGTAATTGCAAAAATTGGTTGGTCTAAATTTTTATAGGACTGGATTTGACCATGGATTTGTGCCCAACAATTTTTTTTTTTTTTTTTTTGAAGCAAATGTATTGAAACATTAAAATCTATGGTTGTGTATAGTCGGCTTTATTTGACTAGTTCCTGAGATCTGCATAAGTGTCTGCAGGTTCACCTATCTCTACACCTCTGAGAAGCTTTGGATGCTGAAAAAATTCGGCTGTAAAGGCAGTATTAGCTGTGTAGCATTGTTGTGATATCTAAAGCAGCAATAGGCCTCATTGCAATTTTCATTACCCTCAGACCTTGCCAGCTTCTAGTGTAGAAAAATGAAGTCTGTACAAAGTATATAGCCAACCTCATGCTTGTAAAATTGTATGCTGGTCTTTGAATGGTGCCACCTGCGATAGCCGTTCCTCAGTGTATCTAAAGGCAAAACTTTGATTTCCGGATAGTGGGAGAGGGTTTGCAACCATACTTAATTGCTGTGCTCGCTGGGGAAATTCAGCATCTTTGCCCTGGTAACCACTAGCCAGGACTGGAAATGAGGAAACATCCAATTTTTTGAGATACTGGAACAAAAAATTGCGAAGTCTTCTAATGCGGACACTTACTGAAGTGACAACGAAGAATCATTTCCCTCTGGGGAGATTTTCCTGTTAGTTTTGGCACCAAAGTGAATCCCAGTAGGACACTAAAATTTGATGGCTTTTAATACTTCCCTAGCTATCCAAAACACTCACGTTTGGCTTTCGATACTCATAGGGCTCACATGGTCCTGCTAACAAGTTCGTCCTTCAGGTACCGGTTTCTTTGAGTAGCTTGCTTATCCAAAATTTTCTAGCCAGTCTAATTTTGCCAAGGATGTAGTTCAACTAACCTGCGGTAATAAGCGCATATACCTTAGATGGTTGCCCATGAGAATACATGTGGCTTCAATGTGCATGCACTCAAAGGGGACCAGGCAGGGTTGATTCTGAATACCGTGTGACCAATTGAGATTGCTAGGTGGGGGGGGGGGGGGGGGTGCGTGCGCAACTGTTAGGCGGTTTAGGCTATACCTCAGGGTTGGGGGAGTCTTCAAAGAATTGTACCAAAAGTACAGCTGTCCTTCAAGATGGCTCCAGTGTCTAAAACCTTTAGATGCAAGTAAAAGATGGCTAGGTTGCATTGGATACCTCTGCATTTTGGGATACAGATAGAATTTGGTTTGAGTGTACGCTTGCAAAGCTGTTCTAATGGATAAGTTTTACTTATGCTTGTACAATGCTGGTTTAATGTGGACTTATATCTTCATTGTTATCTAATATGTCTTTAATCGTTCAGCTGTGTTCACAAATTCTTGTTTTCAGAATGTAGTAATGTAATCATGTCAGTCTGTGGGGAGAAAAACGCTTAACAGTTGCCTCCAGATAACATGTAAATAGCCTCAGAAGCAAGTATTATAAAGATTTAACACTGCTTTGACTTGCTTCTAAAGTACTTTTTAAGCTGATTTTGCTTTTACGTAGGAGTTTAGAAAAAAATATATACTATCGCCAACAAAGCTTGTGGTGCTGGGGCCCACCTCAAACCTACATGGTGTACCATTGGATGGGGCACATACCAATGAGGCACCTGCCATTTACATTAAAGTTTGTCTAACCCAACCACCAAGATAGCATAAGCTTTAACAGGATGTATATCTCTATATATATCTCTATATATATATATATCTCTATATATATTTCTCTATATATAATTTTTTTTTTTTTTTTTTTTTTTTATATGCAACTTTCATAGAAAAGAACTGGCATGGTGGTCCTTGTTCAGGCACTTCCATTTATAGTTTGAATACACTGGGGCACCTGTGTTTTATCATATGTGCTTCTGGTGAAGACTATTGCTGGGCTAACCTTGCACAAGCATGGACTTCATTGCTCTTGAAAGGCTTCCCAATGACAAAAGATGTCAAGGAAACACCGAAGGCGAAAATTGCATTTGATAGAACAAAGGTCTAATCAAAAGGGCCAGTTTTATTATTCAGACTTTAGGGGGGCTGGACTGTGGCCAACGGGAGTGGAACTTTTCCTGGCATCAATAACGGTAAACCACCATTTGGCGTCAGTTGGAAGGCATGGCGCCCCATTGGCGTCAATTGGGAGGCATGGCGCCTCCTATAAGTGGAAGAATAGTGCCCCAAGGGCTGGACAAAGGCAAGCAAAGGGCTGCAGTTTGTAGACCAGTATGAGATGGACAATTACCCGGTGTTGCCTAGTTAGGGTTTAGATTTGGCTTTAAAATGGCGATCGTTTTTACGTCACACGGTATTTGCGCAGAAATTTTTCAAATGCGGTTTTCTTTTTTTTTTTTGGAAGTTTCATGAATTAAAGAAACAGTAAAGTTGGCCCAATTTTTTTTTTTTTTTTTTTTTTTTTTGTATGTTAAAGATGTTACGCAGAGCAAATAGATACTCAACATGTCAAGCTATAGAAATTGTGCACTCGTGGAATGGCGCCAAACTTTGGCACTAAAAAATCTCCATAGACGACACTTTAGAATTTTTTTTTACAGGTCACCAGTTTAGAGTTGCAGTAGCTCTAGAATTGTTGCTCTTACGCATGCGACGATGCCTCACATGTGATTTTAATGCCATTTACATATGTGGGCGCAGCTTGCGTATGCGTCTGCTTCTGTGTGGGAGCATGCGGGGACACTTTAATTTTTTAAATTTTATTTTGCACTATTGATCATTACAAGGAATGTAGACTTCCCTTGTAAAAGGAATAGTGCGTGACAGGTCCTCTTTATGGAGAGATGTGGGGTCTATAAGACCCCACATCTCTCCTCCAGGCTGGAAAGGCCTAGATCAAAAATGAACTGTCTCGGCCTTTCCAGCCGAGTCCCTTGCTTTGTTTACATTTGTTGGCCTGGACGTGACGTCAGAACGTGGCACCCAGGCCTCCGAGGGTCATAGATGACTGGGGGATCACCATCTGGTCACCAGAAATCTCTGATCAACTTCCAGCAGCGACTGATTAGTTCTCTGGCTTGCTGATCGTTCGCTTGATTGTTCTTACAGGCGGTGGGAGAACTGCCGCTATTTTACGGTGCACAGACTTGCCGCCCTAAAGATATCTGAATGAATCTGATATCCCCACTCAAAGTCCAGGACGTCATGACGTCCTTAGGCTGAAAGTGGTTAAAGTAGACCCATTGACCACAGAACAGCTTGTATAACCTGAGCACACTGCAGATAATGGTGTGGCCCTAACTGCATACTGTAGATGGCCTCTACCTAAACGGCAAAAAATTGTACAAATGCAAAAGATGATGCAAATTGTGAGTAATTGTGGTCAGTCTATTTACTGGCAGTGTGCACTGCAGAGGTTTCCAGTATGGACCCCCCCTAATTGCAGCTTATTGTCATGGCTGTGGCTAGGGCCCTTGAGAGCCAAGTGAGTGGGGTGCATTACCCTTTCCTCCTCCCTTACTGGGAGCAGATTAAACATTTCTTTATCATAAACCTCCACTATACTCCTAACTCTGGGCACCATTATTTTATTAGTTTATAGCTTTTGTTATGCATTTACCTGTGTAGACATTTTAAAGTGTACTTCAAATGGCTTTCAGCTTGACTAGTAAGCTTCTTGTTGGATTTCCAGCTCACTGTTAACATCCAAGCTGCAGATAACCAGCGCAGGTGTCGTTGCTCGTTGTGAGGCTTGCTCACCTGCAATTGGCCGTTCCCATAATGTAGCCTGTGACTAAGCTAGGGCATTTTGTGCAGGGCTAAGGCCCCTTTCACCCGGGGCAGATTACTTTCCAATCCGCTCATAGATCCCCTGCTGATCTGAGCAGGTGGATGACGCATCCTTGTCCACTCTGCTCTATGGCCGGCTGGGACTAAACAGACTGCTCTGTCCATTTACACCCAACTACCCTCTGGTCCAATCTACCTTAATGGAAAATCGGGGCCACTTCCATTTTAGTGGACCAGATCGGACCCAAAAGGGTAGGTGGGTGTAAACCAAGAAGTCCGTTTACATCTGCCTGTCCATAGGAATGCTTAGACCTTCCAATCAGGTCCGCTTGGCAAATCTGATGGGTAGACCCGATTGAATCGCCTATGTGAAAGGGGCCAAGACATGCAGGGTTGTTGGTTTGTGACTGTGGGTCTACTACAGTTATTTAGAAATCTGGTAAAACTGAAAACTAGACCCGACGTTGTACGTATAGTTAATTATGGGGGGCTTCAGAGCTTTAGTTTGGAGCTGTGGTTTTAAAATGGCATGTCTTTTGGCCCCTAAATGGAACAAATTATTCTTAGTGTAGGGACAGCAGTAAGGGTTTTATCCCCCTCTATTATGAGGATTTAGAGTTTCCTGGTTGACCTGTTAGGTTGCCATGCTGGTCATAATTCTTTAAGATGTTCTGGTTAGTGTCTTTAAAAAACCGTAAGGGTTGCTTTTCCTAAAACTGCAAAACTAGTTAGATGCCCATCTTTGTATTGATCTTTTTTTTTTCTTTAATGGCCGGGTTTGTGCCACTCGATGGCTTTGCTTTAAGAAATTGCATTTAAATGTACTTGGTGCTTCCATTTCAGTATCCTAAAGAACTACCTTTCTTGCTAGGAGGTGGCTTCCCATCTGTCCCGGTACGGAGGAGTCCAATGGTGGAACAAGCAGTTCAGACTGGTCCAATGGATAATCTGGCACAGAAGAAGGTGCAGCCGCCCAAAGGACCCCCTGTAAGCCAGCGAGGGAACAGACCAGGGCAGGCATTGGGCCAGGCACCAGCACCACCACCTGCACAAGTAAATGGTAATAGAAAAGGCTTTTCCACTGTTTGTAGGAGGGTGCAGTGATGTAATTTCCCACTGAAATGCTTCGCCACATGTTGAGGTCTTTTAGCTAGTGAGAG
>JBBDGP010004746.1:0-2500 GCA_037952835.1 Lithobates septentrionalis | reverse complement strand
CCTGGAAACCAGTTTCCCATGGCCACCTTTTAGGTTCTAGTGCAACAGAAAAGGATCGGAGCACCCGAATGCCATGAGATCAGCCATTTTTGGTACATGACTTGACATTGTATATAGCCATTTGTCCTTGATCTAAATCTGAGGCTTGTATACGGATACAAAGGTCTTGTGTCAACTAGCACTTGAAAATTAGGGAGTTTGTCACTGAGCAATACATAACAAAAGTGGCACAACTGTATACAGAGCTGTACGGGGATGAATTGTGTATTATGTGGCAGTTATGGCAGGGCCTCTACTTATGTGTTCAGTTTCTTTTTTATCTTTGGCTTGGCATAGCATGGAGGACTAGTTTGGGGTGGCGCATGGAGGACTAGTTTGGGGGTGGCGCATGGAGGACTAGTTTGGGGGTGGCGCATGGAGGACTAGTTTGGGGGGGGCGCGTGGAGGACTAGTTTGGGGGGGGGGCGCGTGGAGGACTAGTTTGGGGGGGGCGCGTGGAGGACTAGTTTGGGGGGGCGCATGGAGGACTAGTTTGGGGGGGCGCATGGAGGACTAGTTTGGGGGGGGGGCGCATGGAGGACTAGTTTGGGGGGGGGCGCATGGAGGACTAGGGGGGCGCATGGAGGACTAGGGGGGGCGCATGGAGGACTAGGGGGGCGCATGGCGGACTAGTTTGGGGGGGGCGCATGGCGGACTAGTTTGGGGGGGGCGCATGGCGGACTAGTTTGGGGGGGGGCGCATGGAGGACTAGTTTGGGGGGGGGCGCATGGAGGACTAGTTTGGGGGGGGGGCGCATGGAGGACTAGTTTGGGGGGGGGGCGCATGGAGGACTAGTTTGGGGGGGGGCGCATGGAGGACTAGTTTGGGGGGGGGCGCATGGAGGACTAGTTTGGGGGGGGGGGCGCATGGAGGACTAGTTTGGGGGGGGGGCGCATGGAGGACTAGTTTGGGGGGGGGGGGGGGCGCATGGAGGACTAGTTAAGGGCTTTTAATGGCACACTCGCATGTACAACTTTTGTCAAGCATTTATTAGTGCAGTGTTTAAGCCGTTTTAAAGAAGTTTAAACTTTAGCTTTTCAGAAAGATGATTTATTTGCCAATGATTTCAATCTTTCTAGACGAACTACATGGGCAGAGGAGAAAAAACTCAACACTGAAACCTTTGGGGTCTCCGGAAGGTTCCGTCGAGGACGCAGCTACCGCGGTGGATTCAGAGGAGGTAGGGGTGGCGCAGTTCCTCGAAGAACCCAGGCAACGCAGAGGGCCGGCACTGGGAGAGTGTGAAGACCTCTGCAACCACAATGGACAGAAAAGGGGGTTCTCATGTCCCTAGACCGACCTGTCTTCCATAAGTTTTCTTCCCTGATGCATTGTAGCAGTCCTGTAACCCTGCGCCAGGCAGGCTTAAATCCTGCCATTGCTTTTCATCCATGTAACACTGTATAAGCCACAGAGCAGACTTGACACAAGAGCTTGTGCATATGAGGAATGATCAATGCTGAGACTATGGGGGGGGATGGTATGTGGCACTTAAGTTTAGGTGAGCAAATTATGTTTTGTGCCCCTAGCAAAAAGGAATCTCTTGATTTACTCTTTACCAATCACTTTTTTGTTTTGGAAGGAATGCATTCCCTTTGCAAGGGGGAGTTTTAATGCCCTTTGGTCTGCACTCAGATGAGTGATATGCTCACCATTAAACACTATTTTTTATTATTTTTTTATGTGGGGTACCATCCAAGCTTTTGACATGAGGAAACTGTACCAAAGCATTAAGGGTGGCAGGCACTTAGTTTACCCCTCATTTTTTTGTTTTCCTAAGCACTTAGTACTGAGGTTACAGCCAGGTAAAAGGGGTCCTGTATGCAGAAATATTGCTCAGGATAAAAGTATGGAAGCTACCATTGTGGACTCGTTAAAGGTGCACTAGTTAGTCACTGAACCGGGGTGAGTATTTACATATTGGGTGTACAAATATGTGTATTCTTGTGCAGTCAAGCAATGGAACGACAGTGACGGCACCTTCAAAAAGTTGTCAATGGAAGCTCCCATGTTACCCAGAATTGTTCCTTATTAACTGCCATAAATTGTGGAACAGTCAAATACACAGTTCAGGCAAGTGTATTGCTAGTGCTTAATTCTGATTGGGTGATCATGGCTTACAAAACTGGCTAATACAGCTGCCAAGCTGTCATGTGACTTTATTCATATGAACCCAAAGTGTGGCTTTCCCAGCTAGAGCATGCCTAGTAAGCATTTCTCTAGAACCAAATGCCACATGAATTGCATGGGGTGGGTCTGCTTATTTTCTTTGTTTTTGTTGCATTAAACATTACCTAGTATTGTCAAGTTTCTCCGTAAATGACAATTTTTAAGTTATACGTTTATGAAAAGTTTAAGTTAAAAAAAGTGTCTTTATTTTTGTAGAATCCTGGTGCTAAGAACCAGTAGCCCATGGGGATTTGATCTCAATTGTAATCTACAAATAAAAACACTACCATTT